>JAXASZ010000327.1:0-77029 GCA_038407095.1 Ceratocystis destructans
GGGGGGGGGGGGGGGGTGGTTCACATTAGTATAGGTAAATAAAGACGGACGGGGGTACATTAGGGAGGACCGTCATCTCAACTTACCGTGCTGGGGGATACCCTCAGTGATGCAGACGACGAGGGGGATTTCGGCCTTCAGAGCCTCCTCAATACCAGCAGCGGCAACGGGGGGGCTATAGATCGTTAGTGTACGGGACCAAACAAGACGGGGCAGGATAGGGCGCGAATCCTCAAATGCACCCATCCTTTGGGTGCTAGTAAAACATGAGCTCAACAGAACTTACGGGACAAAGATGGCCGAGGCAGTGGCGCCGGTCTCCTTGACACCCTCGGCAACAGAGGCAAAGACCGGGAGGTTCAGATGAGTCGAGCCGGCCTTCTTGGGGTTGGTACCACCAACAACCTTGGTGCCTGAAACAAGAAAAAAGAAAAAAGCAAAATCAGTCGAACATGCTCTCTGTGGTAATGGGGATGATGTAACGGTAGAATCAGTGACGGTCTGCATAAGAGCATCCATCGCAGAAGTGGCAGCATGGATTGACTGTGAAGGAATGGAATTGCAACACCATACCGTACTCAATAGCCTGCTGGGCATGGAAGCTAGAGACAAGAAAGAAGCAGCGTCAGTAAGAAAAGTCTGTCGATGTACAGAGTTGGCAACTGATTGGCACTGGGCAGTGAAGGTAGAAAGAAGCATGCACGACAAGGCAAAGAAGCATTGGAGAGCAAGCAAGACGCGGATCAGCATGGAGACGTCATAGTGTGGCAGGACATGGCATGGCACAAGAGGTTCCTGGCCTTTTCGGTTTTCCTCAAGCCATGAGCCCCTAAGCTATTCCAAGTCGCCATCGCCATCGTCATTGATATTGCCATTGCCATCGCCATCGCCATCGCCATCGCCATCGCCATCGCCATCGCCATCGCCATCGCCATCGCCGTCGCCGTTGCTGTCGCTGTCGCTGAGTCTGTTCCGGAAGAGTCGTGATAAATCGCCGTTGGCGCCAATGATTCACTGCGAGGCCAGGGGAATGGAGGAACTGCGGGGTCAAGACTCACGTTCCCTGCTTTCCAGTAAAGCCCTGGAACAGAACCTTGGTGTCGGAGTTGATGCGAAGGTTCTTGATGGTCTCGGCATAAGGACTAGAGGCCGAGCTGTAGTTGCGGGTGGCCTGACGCAGGGCCGAGCCAATGGGCCGGAGCTGTCTGAAAGAAGACATTGTGATAACGGTGATGGTTGGTTGTGAGGGGGGGGGGGGGGGGAGGGGAGAGAAAGAGAAAGACAAAACAGGCAAATACCAATTGGAGGCAAAAGAAGGGGGAAAAAAACACGGCTGAGATGTTTTTTTGCGTGGAATTTTTATTTTTTTATTTTCTGGCCCAAGTTCGGTTCGGAACCAGGAAAAAAAATGGCCAAGGAAAAGGTAGGAAAGATAGACGAAGGAAGGGAAGAAGCGGAGAAACGACTTTTGGCTCTGACAGGGTACTATAGCAGGTAGAAGAGACAAATACAGAGCCTACAGCAAGCGACATAGTGCAGTAGGCCAATATAATAAGACACCTATAAAGCGCAAGCCCTCCACTGAACCCTCCACAACAGCCCACTTCACTCCACCCCACCGCAATCTTGCGTCTTCTCTTGCTGCTTCGGGTGTGCTCGAGATGCGGCTCTGCAAGCCTATTCCTCCCAATAAAACAGCTCGAGTCAAGCTGCTAATCATGGAATTCTATCACGCTTTTTGGCTTTAATTCCCTTTCACCCAAAGCAACGGGCCTTCGTAGTTCCCTCCAAACACTGCATCATCACAATCAGTCCATGAAACAGCACAAGCACAAAACAGGCCATCCACGCCCCAGCCAGGCACTGCACTCTGCTGCCCGGGCCCGCGGATTTTCCCGCAACTGGACGGCTATCAACAGCAAACCAGCTGGCTTGTTTGGACTTGACCTTCCAACCAAGGCCCGAGAGAGCGTGGGTTAATGGATCGGTCGCGCGGGTCCTCGAGCAATCTGCAACGCTGTGTACATCACGCGGATCGGCACGTGACCATCTATCTTTTTTTCTTATCTTATCGATACGGCAGCGTCCCGATAATCCTTTTTGGCAAACCCCGCCATAAACTTCAAACGCCTAGCTGTTGCTGCTCATCGTGACGTGAAAGGCCGGCAACAAACAGCTGTCACTCGCCAAACACTTTACACCCCATTTCCTCCTCATCAATCCCTCTGCAGCAATGTCGGCCACAGCGACAACAACGAAAACATCGTCTCGCAAACAAAAGCCCGAGCTCCTACCCGAAAACGAGCGTTTCCTGCGCTGCTGTGGAGATATTGCTTCGGCCCTTATTGAAGACCATGAATCGGCGTCCAGGAATCCCGGCGAGCCGAGGCGAGATGTAAATCTCAACGGCCTGCGCACAAAGCTAGCCAAGAAGCACAAGCTTCACAATATCCCGCCTCTGACCGCCATCATCGCCGCCATCCCAGAGCACTACAAAAAATACATTCTCCCCAAGTTGATAGCAAAGCCCATTCGTAAGTCTATGATTGCTGGCACCTCGGGCTAGATCTCCCCTCTGCCAGTCCAGACTTCGCGCCGGCTAACCAAGACCCCTGTTGTACAGGCACTTCGTCCGGCATCGCCGTTGTTGCCGTCATGTGCAAGCCACATAGATGTCCACACATCGCCTATACTGGCAACATCTGCGTCTACTGCCCTGGCGGCCCTGACTCCGATTTTGAATACAGCACACAGTCCTACACCGGCTATGAGCCAACCTCCATGCGGGCTATTCGCGCCCGTTATGATCCCTTTGAACAGGCCCGCGGCCGTGTAGATCAACTCAAGTCACTAGGCCACTCGGTCGACAAGGTTGAGTATATTATCATGGGCGGCACGTTCATGTCATTGTCGCCCGCATACAGAGAGGAGTTCATTGCCCAGCTACACAATGCTCTGAGCGGCTACCAAACTAGCAAGGTCGACGAGGCCGTAGAGGCAGGCGAGATGAGCAACATCAAATGCGTCGGCATCACCATCGAGACTAGACCAGACTACTGCTTGCAGCCACATTTGTCCGACATGCTTCGCTATGGCTGCACCAGATTAGAGATCGGCGTCCAATCGCTGTACGAGGATGTTGCGCGCGACACAAACCGAGGACACACTGTAGCCTCTGTGGCCGAGACCTTCTGCCTGGCCAAGGATGCTGGGTACAAGGTGGTCAGCCACATGATGCCCGATCTGCCTAACGTGGGGATGGAGCGCGATCTTTACCAGTTCCAAGAGTATTTTGAAAACCCTGCCTTCCGGACTGACGGCCTTAAAATCTACCCGACCCTGGTAATCCGCGGTACGGGCCTGTACGAGCTGTGGCGCACTGGACGCTACCAAAACTACACCCCCAATGGTCTCATCGATTTAGTGGCGCGCATCATGGCGCTTGTACCGCCGTGGACGCGCATCTACCGCGTCCAGCGTGATATTCCCATGCCACTAGTAACGTCAGGTGTGGAAAATGGCAATTTGCGCGAGCTGGCTTTAGCGCGCATGAAAGACTTTGGCACAACATGTCGCGACGTGCGCACACGCGAGGTGGGCATCAACGAGGTCAAGCACAAAATCCGGCCGAACCAGATCGAGCTGGTGCGCCGCGATTACTTTGCCAACGGCGGGTGGGAGACGTTCCTAGCATACGAAGACCCGCGACAGGATATTCTAGTGGCGCTTCTGCGCCTGCGCAAATGCACAGCCAAGTACACGTTCCGGCCAGAGTTGACAGCCCAGCCGACCAGTCTGGTACGCGAGCTACACGTATACGGCACAGCGGTCCCAGTGCATGCCCGCGACCCCAAGAAGTTTCAGCACCAGGGCTTTGGCACGCTGCTGATGGAAGAGGCCGAGAGGATTGCGCGCGAAGAGCATGGGAGTCGAAAGATTAGCGTTATCTCCGGCGTGGGTGTACGCAGCTACTACGCCAAACTGGGATACTGGCTTGACGGGCCATACATGAGCAAGGAGCTAGAAGACGGAGACGAAACGGATGGCTATGATGAGGACTGAGCAGCAGAAAGGGGAGGGGCCTATTTTAGAGACAGAGCTTACTAGTGCACACACACACATACGCGCACACACACACAAAAAGTGGAATGGTTTTGTTTAGAAAAAAATCATTAACGGAGTCAATTAACAAGTCCCGGTATCATTGACAGGACAGAAGGCCAACGAGCAAGACACAAGGCCTTGTTCTCGTGACAATCCTCTCCAATATTCTCAAGCAGCGAAAAAAAGAGAGGAACAAAATCAAAGAGCAAAACAAAGAAAAGAAACAATATTACTCAAGAGAAAAAAGACACAAGAAAAGAAAAGAGCTACACCCGGTAAATCTACAAAGATATCAGTACTCTCCTCCCCATATATGCGGAAATAATGGTGATTGTCTGGGTGGGGCTAGCTGGTTTACAGCAGCACGGCCATAGAGCCCAGGCCAGCGGCAATGGCAACAAATGCACCAGCAATGAGCTGGGAAGCAGCGCTGGTAGCAGAACCGGTGGCGCTGCTGCCGGAGCTGGTGGAAGAGCCGGAGCCGGAGCCCGAGTTGGGCATGCTAGCGGGAGAGGACTTGGCAGCGGCCTCGTTAACGGTCTTGGCAGCATCCAGTCTGGTCTTGCAGTCGGAAGAGGCAGCAGAGGGCTTCTTGACCTCAGCCTGGCCCTCGAAGTCGCAGGCGTCAGAGGCCTGGTTCTGGGCAGCGTAGTAGGTGTCTAGGACGTGGGCCAGCTTCTGCTTAGCAGAGCACATGGAGTAGGCACCGTAGATACCAGTGGTAGCGTTGGCGTTGATACCGATGCACGACTCGGGAGACTCGCTGCAGACGAAGCTGAAGATGTCACCAAAAGACTCCTCGTCGAGCGAGTCGACAGGACCGCAAGCAATGCTAGCCTCCATGCACTCGCAGGTTGTGTTGTCGGGGGTAGGGGGCAGCTGCTCAGCGACGCGCCAGTGGCTGGACAGACCAGGGCACTCTTGGGGCTTGTTGCTGGGGCTGTACGAGTCGAAGGAAACACCGGTGGGGTTGGCCTTGTTGACGGCCTCACCAAGCTTGTCGAAGTTCTCCATCACAGTGACCTCATCGCCATCAAGCTCAACCAGACCGTAGTCGTTGGCCTCCTGGAAGTACATGTAAACGATACCACCGGAGAAAACCTCGGTCATTTCCTTCTCGTACAGAGCAGTAGTCTCTTCCCAGATACGGCCATCGGCACCACCGACCTCGTTGCAACCGTACTCAGCGAAGAAGATAGGGACGGAGTAGTTCTGGAAGAACTCAATCTGCTTGTCGTAGCCAGACTCCTGCAGAGACGACTTGCCACACCACGAGTAGATGTTGTAGCCCCAGAAGTCAATGGCATCCTCGACATCACCGCAGTTGAAGTAGTGGGCAATGTCGATACGGACCTTGGGGTCGTCGTTGGCAGCGTAGCCGACGTAGAGGTCCTTGTAACCCTTCTGCTTGATGTGAGCCTTGGTGTCACGGACAGCAGCCTTGACGAAGGCCGAGGCAGGAGTGTTGGTCTCGTCGTTGGTGACCTCGTTACCGGCGAAGAAGCCGATGACGTTGTCGTACTTGGCGAGCTCGTCAATAACGGCGTAGTAGCGGCTGGCCAGGGCGGTGTCCCAGAGGGGCTCCTCGCGGTTGATAGACAGTTTGGGCTCTGACAGATCCGAGATCACGTAGATGCCAGCGTCGCTAAGCAGCTTCATGCAGGCATCGTGGTTGGCGGTGGGGTCGATGGCGTATGTACGAATAGAGTTGGTGCCAGCCTTGGCCATAAGGGGCACGTCACGCTTGCAGGCCTCCTCGTTGGCGAGAGGGTCGATGTAGTTGGTGGAGTTGGAGGTGGAGCCGGCGGCACCGACCTCCTGCTGGTAGGCAATACCCTTCATGAAGAACTGGGTGCCGTTCTGGAAGAAGAACTTGCTGCCCTGTGGTGATGGATAATCATGTTAGCAACGGGGAAGGACGGTTACAGCGATGAGAGACGAGTACAACATACCTTGACGGTAATACGGTCGAGAGCCATGGCCTCGCCGGCCAGCACCAGGCCAGCGGCCAGAGCAGACTTAAGGGACATTTGCATTTTGAAGACTCGATATAGTGAAGTCTTGGAGTGTGTAGTTTGTGTGTGCTTTCTTTTGAGTAGTAAAGGTTTCTAATCGAACAGGAAAGGCCGGAGTGCGATCCTTTTGTATGCTGAATGGATAGGACAAGACCGAATGAAAGACGGTAGATCAAACGACAGGCGGTATAGGCAGAAGGCGCAGACGATTGAAATAAGTTGGATGCAAGAAAGAAAAAAGAGAAAAAAGAAACAAGAAAAATATGTTTAAAGAGTGTCGAGAAGGAGAAGAAGGAGGGAGATCCGGAAAACAACACAACAAAGAGGCGATCGATGAGGAGGTACAACAACGAAAAGAAAGAGCGAGAGACGAGAAACAGAAGACGACCGGAGGGACAGGAGGTCATATATCAAATATATTTGAAAGCCTGTACCCAGAGGTACGCAAATTATTAGCCATCCATCCCAAAAAGGCCAAGACCTTCTTTTCCTATCCTTCAAGGAGGTTGAGGAGGTCAGGTACATTGGTACATTAGTACAACACAGGCCCATACATACAGGCAACTGCCCTCGATAAAGAGACACCCGGAAGGAAGGAGCAGCGCACGGGGACGGATCAGGGGTGCATGCACAGGGGTGTAGACGGATGAAAGGCTGGGGGGATTGAGCCTGGATTGGACGGTGAAAAAAAAAAGAAGATGGAAGGTGCTGAGAGAAAGAGCTAACAAGGCAAGACAGCCCAGACGAGGAAGGCACGCACAGCAGGCGGTTACAAGACCGACGTTGAACAGAAAGTAGCGCAGCAAAAGGGCAGAGGGCAGAGGGCAGAGAGCAGAGAGCAGAGAGCAGAAAGCAGAGGGCAGAGGGCAGAGGGCAGAGGGCAGAGGGCAGAGGGCAGAGGGCAGGGCAGGGCACAGGCGACACGGCAACGGCACGAAGAACCACAGGGCAGCCATCGCAATCACAACCAAACTACCTCCTAGCCCAGTCCGCACTTACGCACAGGTAGTGTGCAAGCTTTCGCAGTTCTACTAATTGCTGCTTGGCCTCTGCTCCCCCTCCTGGCTCTCTGCCCCTCTCTGTCCTCTTCTTCATCAACACCGGCTCGGCACCCAATCCCGACCACCGACGGTGGCAGCGCCTGTTTGTTTCCTCGCGGTTTTTTCATACTACATCGCCAAACAACGTCATGAGGATAAGAAAAGAACACGAGAGGCGAAAAATAAATAAATAAGACTACGATGAAGATTACCCAAAAAAGAAGCCGCTGCAAGACTAGCCTTAGCTTCGCCGCCCCAGACTCTCTCCTCCGCCCTCTCCCCTAGCTATTTTCGATCATTTTTCTGAGGCATTCTCAATCCTCCTGGCGTTTCCAATGGAGGTGTCCTTTTTCTGTTTGTTTTTCTTTTTCTTTTTTCCTCCTCTTCTGAAGGTCTCTATTTTCAGGCATGCTCCCGCCTCCCCTTCTCTGCTCTGCTGGCGTTAGCCTGGGCTTGGCTTGGCTTGCTGTGGACTTTGTTTCGTTGCAAATAGCATCTGTGGCCAAGGGAAATTATGCCGAGCCAGGCGCAGCTTCTTTGGCAGCAGCCACTGGTAGGAAAGAAGGAGTTGATTGAGCATGTATATCCCTTGGAACCCTGTCTTTTGTGTTTGGGCTCTTGCATCTTTCTAGGCTAGACCTGTGAATCTTTCCTCCCCCCCCCCCTTCTTCCCCCTCTCCCGCCAAGACAAAAACAGAGTCTTGGCAGGAGAAGCGACAACGCCAGGCAGGCTTCCCAGCATCAAAGCCCATCCAACCAATAATAACAACCACTAAATTCTTATAGCCGGGATTGCCATCCCTACCCCGTGGTATTGTTGCTCTACTCTGGCGTGTGAGAGTGCTAGACTTTATTAGACTAGCTATTACCACCCTGAGCCTGCCTGTCCTTCTCCCTCAGTCAAGCAATTGTCTTAGCGAAGAATTCTTGCAGCAGGGTGGCTCGCCTTTCGTCTGCCCTCTCTGTCTTTGCCACTAGAAGAGGCTCGCTCACTGCCTTAAATTCAAATGGCCACCACATCTGGGTATATGCGGGTGCTTTCTTAGCAAAGACAAGCCAAGAAATACCAAGCAGCTGGCTCACCGAAAGGGCGAATGCCAGCCATGTCTGCGCAAATTCGTGTTGCTTCAGCAAGTGGTGCCGGGCTAGCAGCATTGACATGACTATCGGTGTCTGTTTTCCCCTTTTACCCACAGTTCTTAGGGTTATAATATCGGATTTGTTAGTCGAATGTCCGAGATCTGCCCGCGCTCTGCCAGATTTGGGGTCCCCTATCTTTCCACCCCCCAGGACCCAGCCCAACAGCGGAGAGGAGAGGCCAGGCCAGGCCAACCTTTCTTTGTCTATTATTCATTTCTTGCTGCTATTAGCATTGTTCCTCTAAAAATGGGAGGGGAGGTGGGAGGGGGGCGGAGGAGCAAGTAAAAAAGGGAACGACATCAAAAAGGGTGTTTCGGAATTGCGGCGATTTAGGCTTCTTTGCCTCACGAGCCTTTATGCTTCTTTGCTTGTTCTTCCTTGCTTCTGCTGAAGAGGCGCACTAGAAGAGCTAGCTTTGAGTAGCCTCTCCCGATCCTGGATACAGATGGCAGGCCAAGGAGACAGCAGGCAGACAGCGCTCTCTCGTGCTGGTTCCTGCTGTCATATTAGCAGCAAATTGACTCGTATCTTGTTTTCATCCTTTGGGCTGTTCTATTCTTTTTTTTGTCCCCCTAATTTGCATGCCAATACATTAGAATTAGACTCTGGTCGTCAAGCGATTTCATTTCTTTCGTTCTTTTCATCCCAAGGTTCTAGTACCAAGCCAGTCCCGGGGTCCCCCGTCTAGCTTAGATACGAACTGGCCGTCCCTTTTATTTATTTATACAGTTAATTTTCTCTCCTCAAGTTTCCTCTTGAAACTAGTCTCGTCTCACAGCCTTGTTTAGCTGCTTCTGACCTTCGCTGTGCAGACAATGCCAAGCAAGACAGCCAGAAGGACAACAGAAAGTGTATGAAAAAAGAAGGAATAAAAAAAAAGAATAAAAAGATCTGCCACAAAAGGGCCGTCCTGTGGGTTAGAAAAGCGCTGGAGATCAGCCTCTGACGGTGCGCGGTGTTCTGTGCTCCGGCCAGCTGAAGCAATCAAGAAGCTTTGTGCAGTAATGCGTATCAAGGAAATACGGAGAGGAACAGCCTGAAGAGAGGATTGTTACAGGGCGGACTGGCAAGGGACCTCTCCCAGCCCAGCCCAGCCAGTCACTAGAACTCGGCCTCATTGCCAGCGTGGGGCTGAGCCGAGCCTGTCTGTGTCTGCTATCTTTGTTCATCGCCGTCGCCTTTTTATCGCCGCTACTGTTGTGCCTCCCTTTGCCCCTTCTCAGGAGGGCGGCTCTTTCTCTTCCAGCCAGCCAAGAATATCTGCGTTGTTCTGCCAAGTTTCCTGGGATGTTCATGTCACTTGAGATGTCGATCACGAGATCAACCATCTCAGAATAATGCAAAGGGATTTTGGGGGGGGAGGGGGCCAAAGGACCAGAAGTGTGTGCGCAGTTGGTAAAGCGGTCGGCGGGCCTAACCCTTTCCTGTCTTCTTCCTCCTCTTCCTTGTTGTTGGTTCCTGAATTGTTCTTCATAATGTTAATAGACAAATAGAAGATCCCGAAATGAATGGCGCGAATTGGCATGTAACTTGCAGCTGCGAGGGGACTTATGGGACTTAGGACTCAGGACTCAGGACTTGGGTCTTGGATCTTGTCTTGTCTTGGGTTCCCCTGAGCACAAGGGTTGCAGTCATAAGGGTTGTACTGTTTTGAATGCAAGACAGCAAGGTAAAGGAGGTTTGTGTCGCCGTTGCTGCTATGGTATGTATTTGCGCTCTCCCGGCTCTTAGTCTCTAGCACTTCATTTAATGATGTGTAATTTCGCTGTATGTGCACTGGTATTCCTATGCCATACGAGAAATGAGACAGATGGATTATGCATATACGTAGGTGCACAAGATGGATATATGCATAAGCCCCGGTAACGATCAAACGGGAACATGTATAGTGCAATAGGGCAGGGTAAGCCAGCCAGACGGCGTGGCTTGCTTATTACGTATTGCTCGTTGTTTTTTTTCTTTTCTTTTTCTTTCAGGTCTTTTTGTCGTCTTCCTCTGGGTGCTCCCCTACTTCCTTCTTCTGTCGTCATGCGTCTCTTGCGAAGCTGCAGAGAATGCGCCCATCGTTTTTCCAGCTTCGTTGTTCCTGGTTGATCCCTCTGGGAAATCAGGCATTTATTTTGTGCTGACCACTCGGTGCCATGCCAGTCCAAGATATGCTTAAATGTTTCTTGCGTGATCTTGTTTCCTCTCTTCATGATGGCTCTGTTTGGAGTTGGCGTAGTTTGGGGGCTCTCTAATATCGTCCAGGCACTCACTGTTATTCCGTCTTGCTGATGGGCAGCATGACTGGACGAGCTTTGGTGATAGGCGAAGGGGCTTAGTTGACGCAAGGAACATGAACATGAACATGAACATGGACTCAAGCACATCATGTAACCTGTCGTTCTCTTTGCATTGCAGCTGGTTCATCGCTTGGAAAGTTGTACCCTGACATTGTGATGCGTAAAGCCTACGTGATAGCAGGTCTGCAAGAGAAGGGTGCCTATTGGTGGCGGACTTCTATTGGATTATCCATTCAAGTTGTGCCTAAAGCTCCTCTTTGTGGTGTGTAGGCATACCGAGCATCCAGCATCCCATATGCTATCGGTTCTCTTGAAAAAGAGAATGCTTTTGATAGTAGAAAGTGCCGGGTAAAGACGAAAGAAAAACAAGATTACCTGGGTTATAGGAAAGGTATCCGACGCTCATAAGGCACCCTCCACTGACCTATGTTCATCCACAGCTACTCGCACGGATCAAGCAGTAATGCTGTCGGTAGAGCCAATAGCATTTAGGTTAGCCGCATGTGAGCCGGAAGGAATACTGTAGGAATCAGAGAAAACCGTGATAGATGATACGCAAGGACACACATACATTATTGTCCAACTTGCCGCATGCTGGAGGCCCTAGCCAGCCATTTCGTCCTGATCATCGAACACGACCACCGTGATAGTCCGTTAATTCCGAGCCAAGCGCTGATAAAGCATATCATCAGGAGATATTCTATTGTCGCGGAGTTCTTTGTTGATTCATTGGGATGCTCCAGTCAAGAACCCTTCCCTGTTTCTGTTTCCTTGCTGCCTGCGTATCTCTACGTCGATGGAAGCAATATGATGTGGCTCGACAGCATGTGACGATGAGCTGAAATATCTTTCTCTGCGTCCAACACAGTATCTCCCTCTACATGCTTTCGTTTACAGGCAGACAAAAGCTTATGACCCAAAGAACTTGCCCAGGCTGTACAATTCTGTATGCTTACAAAAACATGTTTGATTTGAGGGTCACTATAAGCTCTGGGCTACATAGCAATGGCCAAATACTGGTATTGTGTGGCATAAATGTCGTCATGGCACCGTCAAATAGAACCAGGAAGCGCAGTAGAAACAATAAATACGCATTGCGCCGACATCTTGTGTATAGACTTTGTCACTGCCGCCTGGCCTGACGCCACACACGTCACTGGGATTGAGACTACTAAAGCTGACAGTAGGACTGCTGATATCTCTGATCCTAATTACGTGGAGGCTAATTTTTCTGAGCAAACATGTGATATCTTCAAGGTCCTGTACTCGTCGAACTGGTCTGCAAGTAGCACTCACAATTTCCATCAACATTGAGCAAAAGGTAGGCACTATCCTGGATAACAAACGGGATATCAATGTATTCCGAAAAAGATAGATAGACTAAGACTTGCCCGGAATTCCAGGCCTTTTGCTACAAAAAGGAATTTCATTTAACGAGATGAAGTCGGTTGTCATAGGTATCGTCGACCTAGCCACTCACTCACCTGGATGTTGAAAGCTACCGCAAAGCTAACAGCCTTGGCTTCGAGCGAGAAACCGAGACCACATCTAAACAACCAGACTGGAACGTATCTTCGCCTGCCATCTACTATAAACGCGCAACTGACATGATGATTCCTGGTGTCGAGGCGGACGAAATCCTTACCAAAGAACAGTGGCATGACCCAAGAGACTTTGAGCCTATAGCTGTGATTGCTGCCGACCTTGCTGCCGACCTTGCTGCCGAGGGCAATCTGGATGCTGTTTGGAAAGTTGCAAACAAAGACGGAGAAGAGTTGGAATAAACTGCCCCAGGGGCATATTCTACTCCCGAGTTCTCTTCAAAGCCTATCCGGGTATCTGCTTGACAACCTGGACCTGGTTCAAATCCAGTCGGTGCTTGCCACTTAGAGCCTAGAGACCAATAACCAGCCTCGACAACCAAGCACGTACCTTCAACTTCTAACTTAGAAGACAAGTGAGAATACACCTGAATACTAGACCACAAACTAAGGAGCCAAGAAATAAGATGATGGAAGCAGTCTGACGGGCGACGTGTCGAGGGCCGGAAGTGTAGAAGGCAGATAGCGTTGTAAGATGAATGGAGGGCCAGATATGCATACAGAGGCACCAACATACTTGTGATTTTATTGAGCTAAGTGATGGCTATTGGCCAAGTTCGACTCGGTGCCTGATTTGAATATCATAGAGGGGGTCAAAGATAGTGGCGGTAGCATGGAAGTATCTAGTGAAAGGGGTATGCACACACACCTAGAATAAACCCTGTTCTTCGAGTGTCAATAGATAAATGGGGAGTATCATGATTGGCATTGAGATAGAGCGCAAGGTTTTGGCTTAGCTACGAGGCAATCTTCTTGGAATCAAGTGCACGAGATCTTGCACTAGCAAGTTAGAGCTGCCACCAAATATATTGGATCTTGATGAGACCGGCCTGGCGCTTCATGGACACTGGACGTGCGTTCATTCGGGCTTGGCCTACGTCCAAGTCGTGCTTAGCAGTCGTTTACGAGGGGACGGCCTTGGCTCAAAATGTACATGCAGAATTGTAAATACATAGACAAAGCTGCAGGATCACATCATATACCACCGTCATTTCACCAAGCACAAAAACCCAGCTATCTCACTTACACATGACTCAGCCAAGATAGAAGTTATGTGCAGATATTTGCCTTATTCAAGTTTGTCATTGATATGTTTATTGAATGTTAGCTCTTTTGACTAGTCTCCTAGATCTAGCGGGCTACTAAGATGGTATCTCCAACTTCGATAATCGAGGCAGCCTCTGATTCCGACCCCGACTCCCTCGAAGAGACATTGTTTACCACAACAAGCTTTATTTCTCCAGCCACTGGAGCTTCGCTTAGAGTCGTAAAAGTCTTATTGGGATTGGCCATAGCCTTCCTGTTCTTCCCTCTTGCGCACAGGCTAGTTACTACTCATCATGTTATGCACTGCCAACGCTGCTACTGCGTCTCAAACTCTTTGCCTATCACGCTACTCCATCTCTGCGTCTTTAGTGCCTTAGTAAGTCCAATATCACGAATGTGACGGCTAGTTTTCGGCGAATCACCTGAACTGAAGTATGGTGCCCGCTCTGAAGTCCTTTTCGGGCCGTAATTCGGCCCATACTCTTGAATCACCGGCTGCCGTAGAGCCTTGGCCCGAGAAGTTGACCAAGTCCTGGTAACTGTCTAGTCGGAGAGTACATTCTTCTCAGTCATTCCTACTTCACGAGCCTTGGCATAGGCTCTGATGAAATTGACCTCATCCATTGGAGCAGAATCAGCATGGGAAGCGAAATTCCCCAGTCCTTGGCGGTATGCACCTTGGGAGGCATTAAATACTCCATTATCTAATGGCTGAAGTATATGACAGCAATATACTGGAAGGGAGCAACACAGCATCAAGTACCATTGAAAAAGCACGTAGCCGTTCATTCGTCCTTGGCTCGGTTAACAGCAGCTTGTAGCCGGGAAAACAAAGATATTACCGTTGTACGATCCCCATGGTTACCTAGAATCATTAATTTGGCATCAGCCTCGTTGGGTTTGGCTTGAGGCAGACAGACCATTTCAAGTCATTGAACTCTAACGTGGTAATCAGTCCATCCAGCCATACTGGCCCTCCCTGATATTGATGTACCAATAGACCGCGTTAGGCGTGAGTGAGTCAAACTTATTGGCCTGGTGTATAGAAATTGTGGCCTTAAGGTCCGAGCCACAACTAATGAATGCGACTATCCAGTTGCACCTTAACTACGGTTGGTCGCCTTGTTGTCTCAGTAGGCTCACAACGCAAGTATGAATCTGATTGCGGAACGGGAAGTACCCCAGAGATTCCCGACGAAGAAACCAGAAAGCCAACTTGTCTTCTTGATTCTTGGATAGCCGTTGGCTAGGGCCGCCTGACCGTGAAGTCTGTTGATTCGGGTGGTCCGAGACGCTGGCCATTACTGAGACGCTTGAGAGGGTGAAAAGCCATGGTTGGTGACATCCAATATTGCCTTCTTCTGTAAATTTCCAACAAGGTCGCAACGAAGACATCCGGATAACGCTTTGAGAGACTATTGGAAAGGAATAGTGAGGACATTAGGCATTGAAGTGGTGTCAGGCCCTTACTACTACCTACATATATCGAGTGCCCTACTTGTCGGTTTAAGAATACAACCAGTAATTATAACCAACGCTATACTTGATAGAGGGAGCTACTTTTAAGCAAGTTCCAATCTGGCCGAGCTGTGCGTAAATGGAGGCGGTAAGTTTTGGTGGGCGATTATTTAGTATGGGTGATACCTGGCATGTGCTTGAATCAGACAATTTATCTAAAACGGACCCGGCACATTTCTCAAAGCCAGTATACACTGAGTAGTCTGCTAAAGCGCAGACACCAGAGAAACAATGCGACGTACCTGGAGAGTATGTCAAGCACTATTCCCTTGCTATTGTCACCATATGAGTCGTTTCAATGGCTTGGCACCGAGCTATAACTCAACAGCATAACGTTGAAACTGCGGAATGATGGAATGAAGCGAATAGTGGTTAAGCCAAAGCCAACAAGTCGACCAGTTCAGATACAAAAGATTGCTGTTACGAGTGGCTTGATTGTTATGCTACACTGCTTTACCTAGAAGCATCAACTTCTTCCCCTGACAGTCCTCTGAAGCGAACTTTTAACGCCTGCTGCCCCTATGCACCCTCTCTCAAGCACTCCACACTGGCTGTCTAGATATTTCCATTCAGCTGCAAGCGCGATAGCCTAGTTTATTACGTAGTGTGCAGCTGGAATTGCCTGAAGGAGCAGCCTTCACCGTGAGGAGACCCTCTAATGCTTTATCGGCGAGAGCTCGCCAATGCTTCAGATGCATATCCGAAGGTAGTGCAAATAAATCAGCTATCAGCGCCACAGTGTCTGCTTTGGCTTTGGGTATTCAATTCTACCCGGGCCTGCTGAGGGGGATGAGCGATTAACCCGTGTGTTTATTGTATGTAAGTTGAGCCATGTTATGGCATGTCTTTGTCACACAAGTAGTTTCTTAGACAGAAGGCCGCCATTAGTAGATCAAGAATGGCAACAGGTCATGCATGCAAGCCAGTCGTCAGTAGGCTTATGCTATTGCTATAACCTAGGACTTACAGTAGCCCCTCAAAGGCGCTTTCATAAACATACAGACTACAAGGGGATGAGTACTATCGTATGACGGTTGAACTGTGTCTCTAGTAGCACGACATACAGCTACATGTGAATAAACACATGACCACGGACCAGAATGCGATGTAGAACACGCCAAGCGGCATTCAAAAGCGCTTATATATATCCTTCACATTTATGTCGTTAAGCCACGCTCTTCTGCTTCCATCATCGCAGAAACGTACGCGATAGCAAAGAAACAAAGTGGACAAAGACTTCGCCACGTTGTTGATTTCAAAGCGACTGACTGCATGATTCACCACAGAGACTCCCGCAGCCGGCAACAATAAATGGCCAGTTCCGCATTATACCTTCCATTGGCGTTTAAATTGGAACTGTCTGTTCTGTCCCCGTGGTCGTATCTTATCCCTGGAACTAAAAGTCTGGCCAAAGCTTTCCAAGCCCGTGCCCCTTGACTTGGCAATATGCTGCAAATTTGATGACAGTGTACGTGCATGTGCATCGTCTCTTTTTCTTAATGCCTATAGGATGCTTTCGAATTCATTTGAAGCTAGTCTGGATTTTGTTGTTTACGCCTACGCATACAAAGGGCTAATAATGGGCAAAGATCAATAGCGGGTGGGTGGGTGCTATGCTAGTTTCAGGTACGTTTCTCCTTTCTCGCTCTTGTCTTTTATCATAGACGGAGCGATGTATAGTATAGTCTTGACTGGGACTTGTATCTGGGGAATTTAAGATAGCCTCAAGCTACATGAATGGGAAAACCGAAAGCGCGATGAAGACAACTGATAAATACCTCTCTTGCGGTCGCATGTACGCGAGCGGAAGCTGACTTTTTGCTAACCCCCGCCCACTACGCTTTCCATATCATCACTGACACTTCCCAGTCTCGTTCTTTTTCTTCTGTTTTTCGTGTAGCCCAAGATGCGTTTCTATTCTTTCTTGTCCTTGGGACTATTGCTCTCGCCTTTTGGAAGCTGTAGGCCTGGCACAAGTCAAGACCTCCAACCCATACAAACTGCTGGGCTTCAGAATTCTCAAGTGGCTGGAATTGCCAATGACGTCTCTGACCCTAACTATCTCCAAGATCATGGTTATGCCACCCTGAATAATGAGGATAAAACCTATTTTGTTCTCTCAGGAGTCTATGGTGCCCCTGGCCTACAAGTAGTGCTCACAATCTCCATCGATATGGAGCAAAAAGTCGTTACCGTCTTAGAAAACAACTTACATCGAGAGATACGCCGCGAGGACAAACTGACACTTCCCCTAATCTTCCAGGGTCTTTGCTATAAAGAAAACATCCCGTGCAGCAAGATGAAGTGGATTTCTATGGATATCGACGAAGAATTCGTCCACCACGACGTTAAAAACTACCGCAAGGTTAGCGACCTTAGCCCCGAGGGAGAGATCGAAATCACGGTCAACCAACCAGGCTGGGGTATCTTTTCGACATCCCTGTACTACAAATATGCATCTAAAATGCTTCCTGGAGCTGAGGCCGAAAAGATTGTCATCAAACAAGAGAGGCGGAAATCGGAAGACCATAGGTATACAGCTGTGATTGCTGAAGTCATGATGATCGCGTTCAAGCAGCCGGAGCTAAAGGATTAGGACGCCTCTAGTGCTCTTAATGCACATGTTGCCGCCAAGCTTGACACTAGGGCAATCTGATTGCTGTTATGGAAGATGCAAAGAGAGGTGAGGGCAAGTAGAAGGGAACTACTTCGCAACCACGTGTTGTTCCGGAGGTTGCTTCAAATCCCATCCTGGAATTTGGTTAACAGCCTGCTTCAGATCTAGTTTATGGCTGATGTTGAAAGGATGGCACTTAGAAACGGTAACTGAGCAACTCAGGACGTATCTCCTAGTTGACAGAGCCACATGAAGTCCAACATTGACTCGCGCTTTTATGAATAGCTGCTGTAGATAAATGATAAGCGTGTGTAACAAAAGCCTTAACTTTCTTCCTTCCTTCCTAGAAATCACAATGAAAACACACCAATTTCTTTGATCAGTAAAGATTGTTTGCTATACCCTTCCCCAGATGCCTCAGTTGCTACCTGATATGTTCTTGCATCATGGCCAGGCTTGCTGCAGGCACCACAGTGTCCCAGTCGTGCCGACCTCACTTGACCACCGCTTCTTGACGATTCGGCCACTACTTGTGCATCCACATCTATTTGACCAACTGCTTGATTTGATCCCTCTAGTGTCATCAAACCTCTTCTATGTCGTGGGGTCCTTTTTGCCCTCTGGTGCTAGCTTAGTATCTCACTCACTTATTCAAGGTCTTTGACCCTGGCCTCTAGCAAGACTACCTTATGCAAAGCTATCTTCCCCTTAGAAGAAGACCCTGGAGCTCATATGTCTTGTAACTTGTATCTCGACGCGAGCTGACTGAGATTAAGCCTCAAGCACAGTCTTTGGAATCTTTGGGACCCAAGGGGTTAAGGGTCCATCCGACTGTTCAGGGTGGTGTTGGAGTCTGTAGCTGCACAATGGCATACAAAGACCGATGATCTTGTTCTCGTCATATCAATCATAAAAAAGCTAGTCTCATCAACGTCAAAAATGCCACCTGATCAGATGCCATACTTCCAAGCCAGTTATGGATAAAGCTAGGTCTTCAAATTTGGCTCCCTAGTGGTCGTCCGCCTATACTAACTTGATATAACGGAATATAGTGCACGTGCTTAGCATATCAACTGGCAGTTAGAAAGAAAAGGGGGACGGGACATATCAGCAGCTGATACATGAGCTTGTAAGCAAGACGGTGCGTTCAGCCTGTTGCTAATATAATTGACTACGTTGGGGCTTATATCTCATCCATGGTAAATAGCTTCAACAGCCCGGTAGATCTGTAGACTGTAGACTGTAGACTTTGCCGTTTTCGAAACTGATATTCTATTGGGATATAGTAGTTATACTGCTGTCGAGCGAAGCTTTGGGATAGCGTGTTCATGCTTTCAGTTGCAGTGCTTAGTATACAATAGCATTGTCATTGATATTGGATCCGGTATCGGGATGTCCATTCAAAGAAAGGCTTTGTCTGGTCTGAGCAAGTCCGAGGCAATCCTGTGGGGATTGAAAAAAGAAGATGGCACACGGAAACATTAGCGCTGCCATAGAATTCGTTGGGTCTTGGCAGGGCATCCTTAAACGGTCATGTTGGCTTGTATCTTCTCTGGCCTCTGATAGGGCTCTAATGCGGATATATGCGTGTTGTGCGTACATTAGCATGGCCTTGAACAATCGCCCTCCACTGGAACGCTGTCAAAAGGTAAAGCCGAAGACACGTTTATTGCAGAGCGGAGATATATAGGTACCAGTCCACCGGCAGCACTACCGACGTGGATGATGTGCGAATGCACCATAAACCTCCGATCTCTTCTCTTCAACCGCAATGTAGTGAGGAATCTCGAGAATCAACGTATTGGGATGGCAAAGCATGTGCAGCCGCCGAGGCATATCTAACGGACGCGAGCTAGATGTATATGAATGGAGCAGACAGTGGGACGCTATAGCCTTGGACAGGGAAGTATTTGGATTTCATCTCTACGTATGCGTCACGTCATGGTTTTGAAGATTTGAGGCTTGTGACTAGTGCTTTGTAAGTGCTCTTCAATTTTGGTACGGATATTTGCCATTTCTGGATCTTCTAGACTTGCTTTTTCAAAGCCAAGATAGACAGACACTGTATATGTTTCATGAAGTGAATTTCAACTTGTCGTTTACTGCAGAGCCTTCCTATCATAGATGAGCTTTCTTGCATAAAAGCGGCTGGCCTGTTTTGGCCCTCTGTTAGTACCAGCAGTGAACTGTGTAGCGGTGGTCGATGCGATGAGGTCCTGGGATCAGTCTGTTGGGGACCTGTCGCGCATGTCATCTTGCATGTTTGACAGAGAAACACATGTGCCGAACATTCATCCGAAGACGCTGTATATTGGGGGGAGGGTGGAATCCTCGCAACCAAGAAGCTGGGAACAGAAGCTCCGGCTGTTGATCTGACTATGCGCACGCAACATGCACAGGTCTCTGCCCCGCGAAAGTGGGCTGATGAGATATGCCGCCTTGTCTTTTTGTTTTGCCATTGCCTACCAAGTTGGCCTTTGGCTTGGGCTCCATGTCCGGGGTGGGTGGCCTAGTAGTCATCTGTTCACATGTGTATTGCACTTCAGATTTGTCATGTATTGACATTTACAAGCGGAAAGTCACGTCCTTCAGACACAAGACTATTGGAGGGAGATGAAGATTGGCAACACATCATGCATGCAAGCTATTCATTGACTAGATTATGCTATTACCATATGCTGGAGCTTCTACTAGCTTCCGAATTGCCAAAAGACACGCAAAGGAATTTCTACGTCTTAGGCCTACATAGCGTTTGACTGCACTCTTTCGCTTCCCTCATGGCGGAAACGTACATGATAGTAGAAAAATAAAACAGATAAAGACTTGGCCGTGTTGTCGCCTTCAATGCTCCAGGTGACTGACTGCATGTCTCCAGCAACCAGCTCAGTCAATGAAGACCCCCGCAAAGATAGATGGCCTCTTCATGCTATGCCTGCTATTGGCGTGTAAATTAGAGCTGGCTATTCTATCACTATCACTGCGGCCGTAACAAAAAGTCTGGCCAAAGCTTTCCATGCCAGGACCCTCCTCCTTGGCTTAAAACTAGACGATAGTGTACGTGCATGTGTGCATCGTCCTTTTCCCTTAGCGCCCATCGGATGCTTTTGGATGTGCCTGCAACTTATCCTGGATTCTGTGGCTTATCCCTCCGATATGTCTTCTCGTGTTCAATGGCCGTGACCGTATGAGCAAAGATCAACAGCGGGTGCCTTGCCGGTTTAATAGAGTTCTCTTTTGTCCGTCTTCTTCCTCATCCTAGATGAGCCCTTACTAAAGCTTGATTCTGTTCATTTCAAAGAGCATCAAGACAAAAACCAAACCATCATAAAACAGAATCATAAATACCTCTCTTGCGACCGCATCCAATCTGCAAGCTGATTCATTCCACTACGCTCTCCGTTCTGTACCTTTCACTTTTTTTGTTTCGTCTCCTGTCTTCTGTCTGTTTCTCTTTTGTTCCTCGTGTAGCTCAACATGCGTTTCCATTCTTTCCTGCCCCTGGGCCTATTGCTCTCGCCGTTTGGAAGCTGTCGGCCCGGTGCAAGCCAGGGTCTTCAGTCTGCACAGGCCGCTGGGCTTGAGAATAGGGCTGTCACTGACGTCTCTGACCCTGAATATCTCGAGAGTCACGGCTATTATACTCGGAGTAGTGGGGACAAGACCTACTGGATTCTTTCCGAGACCTTTGGAGGGCCCGGAGCCGTTGTCAAAATTTCCATCGATATGGAGCACAAATCCGCTACTATCCTGGACAACTACCTATATCAAGAACTGCCCGACACCACAACACTAACGCTTCCTCAGATCTTCCAAAGCTTTTGCCACAAAGAAAACATCCCATGCAGCAATATTGAGTGGATTGTCATGGATATCGACGACTCATACACTCACAGAGATGTCAAACAATACCGTGAGACTAACGGTCTTGGCTCCGAGAGAGAGATCGAAGTCACAGCCAGTCAGCCAGGCTGGGGCGTCTTCTCTGCAACCACATACTACAAACAAGCAACTGAAATGCTCCCTGGTGCCAAGGCCGACAAGATTGTCATCAAACAAGAGAGGCGGGACTCGGAAAACTCTAGGTATGCAGCTGTGATTGCAGAGGTCATGATGGTCTCGTTGAAGCAGTCGGAGGCAGAGAACTAGGACGCCGCTGCCAGTCTTACTGATGCACATGCTGCCGAGCTTGATGCCAGGTCGACCTAAATGCTGTTGGGGAAGACGCAAAGAAAGGTGCGTGCAAGTAGAATGGAACTGCCTCGCAAGCACGTGCTACTCTAGCGGTTACTTTGAAGCTAAAGCCTGTATCGGAATCTTCTTGGCAGCTCTATTGGAGTTAGAGAAAAGATAGCATGTCACCCCCGGGAACCACTATGTGTGGGAGACTAGCCAAAAGGGAGCCAACATTCAATAAATATACCAATGCCAAATTTAAATGAGGTAACTTCTTGCTGCTAGGCAACGTGCATGATGAAGCAAACCGTTTCATGAAATAAGATCATTCGCTGCTCTCTTCCCCGTATGTTTTTGCATTTCGGCTATTACTTCTATACTATGCAACCGGGTGAACCCTAGCGAACTTAGGTTTAGAATGGTCTGTTATATAAGATCAGAGCGTGGAGTCTATCAGAGAATCCCATCGTGACGCAATTGAATGTCATTATGCCGAAGATGTAGCCTAAGCTCAGAGATTCTATAGAGACTTGCAGAGCTTCGGTGCATAGTTTTGGGTTTTCGCAAGGGCTTGAAGAGCAAGGACAGCTTGAGCCTCAGTATCTAGGTTTGGCACGTTCAATGGCTGAGGGACCAAATGATCAAACAAGAAATTAGATGCAGCAGGGCAAAGTAGGACGCATACTTGCCCGTAGAGTATGTATGCTTATCATGTACGCTACTGATATTGTTAGAACTTGACCAAGCAGACGTGGAGAAGAGCACGTGTCTGAAGGCCCAAGTATGTATATATCTGATAGTCAAATTACTCAGGGCAGTCAGTGTATTCCAAAAGGATAATCAATACAAGCAAGCAATTCTACTACAGATATTTGCCGTTTTTGAAACTTCTGGGCTCACTTCCTTAGATGGAAGGCCGGGCCTTCATGGGCTGCGTGGAGTCACTTTTAACTTGTCACTCATCGTAGGACGTAGGAAAATTCCTCACTGGGAAGAGCTTTCTCGTATAAAAGCGGCTTGTCTTGGCCTTGTGTCTGTGAGTGCCAGTAGTAATGCTGTGCGATGAGGTCTCGGGACCAGCTTGTTAGGTACCTTTAGCGCATGTGCTTTGTCATTACACGCATGGCATCTTGCATGATTGTCAAAAGCAACACAAATGGGATCAGCCATATATGCCGAGTACCTATTCAAGCGAAGGTGCTGTGCTGTATGTAGTGGGTAGAATCTTTGCTGCATTGCATATTCACAAACTAGAGAAACTGGAAAGGGAAAGACCGGCCGGTGATCTCACTAATCTCACTATGCGCACGGAACATGCACTGATCTCTGCCCCGCGAAAGTGGGCAGACGAAATATGCCGTCCTGTCTTTTCGTCTTCGCGTCCCCTGCCTTTGCCTGACTTTGAGTTGGACAGGGGCTTGATATCCGGGGTGGGCGGCCTTTTAGTCATCTATTCACAGGCGTATTGTCTGTCGGATTTGTTATGCCTTGACACCTACGAGCGGAAAGCCACGTTCTCTAGACGCAAGACTACTGAAGGGGGGTATAGAGTGGCAGAACGCTATGAATGCAAGCAATTCACCCATAAAATTATGCTACTGTTCCTACTCGCTTCAAAAGCGCTGTTTTGATAAGCACACCAGCTAGAGGTGCTTGAGTACTATCGTGGAGCTGTTGGTCTCTGTGACTAGTCATGCGACATATATTTGTACATGATTGGATTCGAATATATTTAACGTCTACTGAAATCACAAAGATCAAACGACACCTCTATAACAGATAAGGACTTGGCCGCGTTGTCGCTCTCAATGCTTCAAGGTGACTGACTGATTGCCTAATTGACCCTGGGCAGCTGAATCAACAACGAAGACACCCCCCTCCCCCACAGCAATAAAACGCATTTTCTGGGTTATACCTTCTAATGGCGTATGAATTGGAACCGGGTGTACTATCACTGTAGTCATATCGTCTTCTTGGGACTAAAAGTCTGACCAAAGCGTTCCAAGCCAAGCCCCTTCCCCTTGGCTTGGCAATATGCTGCAACCTTCACGATAGTGTACGTGCATGGGCATCGTCTTTTTTCTTGAGGTCTACATAATGCTGCTTGTGAATTTGCCTGCAACTAGCCTGGATTCTGTGGTTCATCCTTCCGATAGTTCTCGTTTCCAGCGCATGCAAATGGGTATATATGCGCAAAGATCAATAGCGGGTGCATTATCGGCTTAAGCTACTTTCGTTGTGTTTTCTTTTTATTTTACTTTATTTTTGCCCTCTTCTTCATGCTAGCTGCAAACACATCTAGTACTTACCAGACAGAAGCTTTGCCTTGCTCATTTTAAATAGCGTCCAGACAACCCCCAAATCATCACAAAAAAGTATCATAAATACCTCCTGCGGCCCCGTCCCATCCACGAGCTGATTCCTTCGTGGCCCTCTCCCGCTACGTCCTCCGTTCTACGCTATCTACTGCCCTTGCTCAGCCTTCTGTCCTTTTCCCTCTGTTCTTCCTAAAGCTTACCATGCGCTTCTATTCTTTCCTGTCTTTGGGCTTGTTGCTCGCGCCCTTGGGAAGCTGTGTATCTGGCACAAGTAAAGGTCTTCAACCTACAAGGACCGCCAAGCTTAAGAATGCTCAAGTGACGGCGAGTACCAGTGACGTCTTTGGCCCTGAATACCTAAGAAACCACGGCTATCCTACCTGGAACATCCAGGACAAGACCTACTGGGTTCTTTCAGAGACCTTTGCTGGGCCCGGAGCCGTCGTCAAAATTTCCTTCGATATGGAACGCAAATCCGCTTCTATCTTAGACAACTACCTATATAAAGACATGCCTCCCGAAGAAAGATTGAAACTTCCCCAGATCTTTCAAGGCCTTTGCCATGAACAAAACATCCCGTGTAGCGAGATTGAATGGATCATCATGGATATCGACGACTCATTCGTCCACCTAGATGTTAGAACCTACCGTAAAATAAACGGCCTTGGCCCCGAAGAAGAGATCCAAATCACCGCCAATCAAAAAGGCTGGGGCAAGTTTTCATCAACCGCATACTACAAACACGCAACCGAAATGGTTCCTGGCGTTGAGCCCGGGAAGATTGTCATCAAACAAGAAAGGCGGGAATCGGAAAACCCCCAGTATGCAGCTGTCATTGCGGAAGTCATGATGATCTCGTTGAAGTAGTCAGGGCTAGAGGATAAGGAAGCCTTTATCAGCTCTACTGATGCACACGATGCTGAGCTTTCTGCCAGGAAGATCAGAATGCTGTTTGGGAGGATGCAGACAAAGATACGGATAGGTAGAAGGAAACCGTCCTAAAAACAGATGATACCCCGGACGTCACTTTGAACCCGTCCTGAAATCTGCTCAACAGATACATAGTTTCCGACTGCCGTTGAAAGTTTGGCACTCGGCATCAGCAAGTGGCCAATCAAGGACGTATCCCCTGGTTGGCAGGGCCACGTAGTTTGATATCGCCTCTTACCTACCATAGACATAAAATTTACCCATCTATCTTAGACATTTCTGAATCTCCCTCATACCTTCTATCTCAAGTTCACGGACTGTTAACCTACGCAAACTCGCCAGCGCGTCGTTTGCCCATGCCCACTTAATATAATAGAATGGTGCATTCACATAGCATACCAAACGGCAAGTGGAGGAATCCTGATTTCCCACGGGTAGACATATGGGGGAGAGACATCATGAGCAGTATTGAGTTGAAAAGCAGAGACATTGGCTGGCCGGGTTCGGGGAAGCCCTACGGCGATTCGAGAATGAATATGCTGCATGGAAACTTTAGCGCAGCCATTAAACGTGCGGGTCTTGACGGGGCACCCTTAAATGGCCATCTTGGCTTATGTGCTTCTTTGCAGTAAATAAGGCCGCAAAGCAGATTCATACAGGCTATGCTTCTATTAATACGGTTCACCATCGAAACACCGGTAGGTGTTTGAGCTTAGCACGCCGTTAGCTAAGGACGGGGATATATAGACACCAATGTACCAGCGGCAAAGTGCCCCAGTGTTGAGAGGAGAGGAGGGGCAAGAAGGTAGTTAACAACTTGGAGACAGCATGAAGGTTGTGGCGAAAGCTTGGCAGGACATCGAATGGGCCTTGACTGAGAGCGTTGTGGGCTTCCGGGGCTGGATGATCCATGTCGATAGATGCCGCACCACACAGGCTGGCTGACGGACAAAAGACCGTGCATGTGGCCAGGTCTGAGTCCTGAGAAAAAGAACATGCTCGCCTGGTCCTTTCCACGTTGCTGCTGATCAAAAGCCTGGAAATACTCAGACTTCTATAAACCTACTAGTATCCTGTGCTGATAATCTTACACCAAACTATACAGGTATTGGTCAGTGTGCGGGCCGAACGTGGCTGCTATTTTGAAAACTACATCGCTAGACAAGCGCTATTTGATTGTAATGTACAAAGCGTCGTCACGGCTCGATGCATAGCTAGTTACTGCAACGGCCTCCGCACAAAGCTGCTGCTACGCTGCGCTTGATGGGATGATGAGACATGGAATCACATAAAACTGATGAGGTGAAATGAACCAAATACTGGTACTAAATTTATTCTTAACACAAAAGTCTAAAGCCTACTTTCAAGAAGTTTCCGAGACAGGCTCCTTATCAGATGTCTCCGATGCAGCTTCTGCGGAGTCCTCCTGTGAATCAGCGTCAGCCTCTGGCTTGATGTCAAGCTCATCCTTCAAGTTGGCAGCTTCAACATCATCCACGACCTTTATCGCAGCTCCCACGGTTTCCAGAGCAAGGATTTCGGCGGGATCAGTGGCAATGGGGTATGTTCCCTTTGACTTGAATGACGTGAACGAAAACATGATTAGATGAGCAACTGTAGCCGGATAGTTGGTCCCTTCTAGCCAGCGTTCTTGCCTTCTAATAATGATTTTGTTGATTCTTGCGGGTATCATCTTCAAGGCCTGTCGATAGTAATAAGTGTTGGCAAAGAGACCCCAGTATGAATTGCTTTCGGTAACCCAAATGTCTTCCTCAAGTCCAAGGTTGTATTCTTGGCGATGCTTTTCGATCAGCCCAATCGTGTGTGAGTCAAAGACATCCATAACAACCCAGTTCATGTCGAAGTAGTCCACGCTCTGGACATAGCAGAGTGCCTGAAAGATCTTGTAGAGTGGTAGTTTATCCTCGTGGTCCTGTTCTTGGTCCAAGTTGTTATCGCGAACGCTCAAAACCTGGCGCTCTTCATCAAAGAATAGTTGCAGTACTGGCTTCACGCCATTATCATCATAGTGATCGGAATACACTCTAGTATTGCTATTCATGAAAATTGAGGCAAAGTAGCCACGCTCAGCCAGATAGTATTGGTTGGTGATATCGTTGGTCTTGATAGTGTAAGCCTCATCCTCGTCCTCAGACACAGTTTCTCCAGTTTGCACAAACGCAGCGCTTGAATCAAGTCCGGACTCGGGGATTGTGGAAGGTTGAACATCGTGGTTGGGAGAGGGGGGGCTGTTTGGAAGCTCACCCATCGAGATGCCGAGGAAAGAGAGAAAAGAAGTCAAACGCATATTGGAAGATGGGTGCAAATATGAGAATGAATGGAATAAGAAGCAAAGAGAGAGAGGCTGGCGAGAGATTAGAGATCAGCTATTTCATCTCATACCAAGGCGGTACAGACGTATTTAATAATGGCTTTGCATGTTGTAGAAATTGTTGTATATTAACGAAAAGTCTTATGGGCTTTGCGGAATACTTGATTTGGGCTATAAGAAAGGAACTAAGAAGTAGCCATAATACGTCAAGTACCCATCGTTGATCCGCGTATGTCAGTGCGACTATTTGACCCTGTAATGGAACATATAAAGCCAGTGCATCCAGTCGCAGCCTACATTTGGGAATCCTAGCATACCCTACATGTGAGCGAGCAGAAGCTTCGGCCGCAGCCTTTGTTTCATGCCAAGATACTTACTTGCACACAGCTTGTAGTCGATCAAGAACTTGACTTACAGGTTTATTTTCGTAAACTCACTACTATGACAAAAAACGCACCTTTTGCTAAGTTAATTACACTGATTTGGCAAGACGAGGTCGTGTAGAGTGTATCCCCCGTGTAACAGACACAGTACGTGTGTAACCTTTGGCTTTTCAGTCGCCAAAACTAGATTACAAAACACGAGGCACTACCGAGCTACTCTTGGTTTTTTTCCTTTCTCTTTTACTTTGTCGTGATTTATGAGCCTACCTAGCACTTGGTTGCTTGCTGGATTACCTCATTTTGACAAGGCAAGGGTGTGGTCAGTGTGGTATAACGAGAAGAACCACCAAAAAAATGCGCATGAATCTGAACGTGAATCAATTGAGGCCAACAGTCTTCGGGCTGTCGACTCAACTGGAGCAAATGCTTTTGAGGGCTACTCGGCATGCTTGGTATTGAACGGAGGCTAGAAGAAACGCATTAGGCAAGCTTGGCTGTCTCGTGCTTCAAAATAGGGGCTAAAATAGTCGTATTAGGCAAGTTTGGCTGACCTCGCCTTGTCCATTTCCTGGACGCAAGTTTCTTAGCAATGCACGCTCTGTTAAGCCTCACGTACCAATATAACTGTGCAAAAACATTTCTATTGTTGTTGCGTTGCAGGGCATGGACCGCTAGTTGGCAGAAAGACGGAGTTAATAGAATTATCGGCATTAAATACAAACATATCAAGCAATACTATTCTAGCAAGATTAGATACGAGCACACTCGAAAGCTAGGGCACACAATGCTAAATGGCGCTACAAATCCTACACAAAAGGGATAGACCCCCGGAGTTAAGAAAAGTTAGGTGCAAATGGATGGCACCTTTATTCTGGGTTGAATGTATGCTACGCCTGATGGAGTCACAAAGATCAGACGACGCGTGAACAGCATCGTTGACAACATAACCAGGCATACAAGTCTGGGAAGAGCATTAAATGCCTGGCTATGTGCAAGGGTCCGAAGAGCACTAAGGATATTATAGGCTGACATGCCGTTTTTAGCACTTGGGAATCAGTTGATTGAGCGGAAAGAGAGAAACAAAAACGTGTTTGTGACATCCGCTTGTTTGATGTGACAGAAGCTTGTCGTGTGCACTACAACTAAATGGCCGTAGACTAGTTGACGGTATTGATACTACGTACGTAGATGTTTCTACAGTCGAGCAGCCCCCGGGACAGGCTTCAACTGAGGCATTTCCCGTGGGTTTTGTGGCAGAAGTCAAGCAGTCTTCAGGAACAAGTACAGCTCTGGGCTGATGCGTGGGGCCGAAAAAGACCTTGTGAGAAAGTGCATAATTCGTGGAAATGCGCCCTCAATATTGGGGTTGTCAGTCGGCATTTGAGTAAGAGAGACTGCTGTACGCTGGTTGCAGTCCTCATCCTTGAATTCTACTCAAATATCCCCATTGGAGCCCAGAAGATTGCTTTTCCAGCAGCCTTGAATAGCCAGGCGGGTAATGTTGTCGTCACATATTGTGCTGGTAGAAAGCCTCAGGATAAAGCCAGGGAAGCCCAGTCAGTCTCTATCCAGCTTAAGTAAGTGACAAATATAGCCATTTCGAATGCTCTAAACAATCACTATACCTCCACTAAGCTCTAGCCTGGCCGTTTGAGTGCATGGAATATTGGGCATTAGTAGGATAAGGCCTACGACTACTTGATATGACGGTGGTAGGAAATATTAGGCTTAAACGGTATATTGCTTGATTAATGAAGAGATTCAAGGTAAAAGAGCACGTGGGATGGCAGAAAGCACAGAAAACCGTGCGATACAGAATGGGAGAACTAGGAAGAATTGGCGTATAAGCAAGGGACTACACATGTGTATATAGAGTTGCTACTACTAGGATATTGGGTTGCACTCCATCGCCAGTTTTGAATCTGATGCGATGAATAAATGTGGGCGTATATATCCTATGCGATCTGTTGGTTGAGCGGAAGATCACGAAGCACTAGTTGCTAGTCTATCGGCATCTGTCGTAAGCTTACCTCCTGCCTGGGGTATCTCCAGAAAGAAATCTGACATTCCGTTTCTGCTTTGAAAGTGGGATTGGAGTTTCCCCGAATTATAACACCGCTGAAATGCTTCGACCGAGGTAAATGGTAGCCTTGACTAAAAGCTCGCTCGCTGGCTTTGCTCATGAAGCAAGACATAGATGTAGTAGAAGCCAAGTAAAACGCCAACTAACTTGACTAAGAGTTTATGCTAACTCTTCTTCATAAACTCTAGGCATATACTGATGAAGATAGACTTTGTAAGCAATCCGATTACACTTCGTATACCTGTGCTTGTTTTGCTGGCTCAAGTAGATCACATGGGAGTATAGATAACGTGATGCAAGGGCGCATAACCGTGTTAGGCATAATCTTTTAGATATGCATAGGCCCTAGCCGCTATTTTGGTTGTGTGCTTGAGACGGGGTTCAAAACAGCTATTAAGCCGACGGCTGACCAGGGATAAAGCCTAGCAAGTGAATGGGCATCTGAGCGTCAGCGTAGAGGCTGTCACCCTGTGTGCTTGCTGACTGTTAGCCAACGATACTCAGGCGGGATTACTCCAAACATTCCACACAGCACCGTAGCGAAATACCTATCAACTCGCCATTGCTAAAGTCCTTAGCCCCTGCATGATGTAGCGTAAATATTAACCATCCTACTTCAGATTAGCAGCCTAGATCTTATGCACTGCCTCTATCGCAGCCCCCACGGTGTTGAGGGCAAGGCTTTTGTCGGGATCAGTAGCAGGGGGGGGGGGGGGGTCGTACTCTTCTGAACCATACGACTTGAGCGAAAACATGACGAGATATGCAACGGTGGTCGGATGATTCGTGCCTTCTACGAGGTGCGCCTGTCGGGCATCGTTTTGGAAGCCTGTTGATGATGATCATCATCATCTGTAAAAGTCACCCGGCACATGTACTTCCGGGTGAGTCTAATGTCCGGTTATAGTCTCTATGAACCATAGAACATATATTATATGAACACACAAAACACACATCATTTATTTGCTAAAGTCGCAAGAAGTTGCCATATTAAATTCTAAAAAGCTCTATCAAGTTTTGATTAATTAGTGATACATGGGGCGTTATTATAAGTTGATGCATAGTTATGGGCTGCGACAGCCTCCACGCAGAGCTTCTACTCGGGCGAACCAGGAAGCTAGCCCTAGATTTGTCGTTTGAATTCTCTCAGCCAGAAGCACTAACTGCGGCCTCCCAAGTCGCTCTTGAGAGTAATGCCCAACATGGGCTTCAAAATGAAGATGACATAAGGTTTGCATAAGACTCCAAAACGGACTCTTGGTAGAGTCTTTGATCGTGCTTATGATGCAGTTCCTGGCCTGTTTTTCGGAGCACTGTTCCATTCAAGCTCCCAAATGGCTTCCCAGTCAGTGTCATCTGATGGATGCTCAGACTCAGCCTCTGTAACAGTCGCTTGTTCTGCTCTTGATGCAGTTCCTGGCCTGTTTTTCGGAGCACTGTTCCATTCAAGCTCCCAAATGGCCTCCCAGTCAGTGTCATCGGATGGATGCTCAGACTCAGCCTCTGTAACAGTCGCTTGTTCTGCTTTTGATGCAGTTCCTGGCCTGTTTTTCGGAGCACTGTTCCATTCAAGCTCCCAAATGGCTTCCCAGTCAGTGTCATCGGATGGATGCTCAGATCCCTCCCCCGACAAAGTCTTTCGTACGATTTTCGGTGCTGCTTCTGATGCAGTTTCTGGCTTTTTGTTCGGACCATTGTTCCAATCAAGCTCCCAAATGGACTCCCAGTCAACTCCGTCTGATGCAGTCTCCGGTACAGTCTCTGGTTCGACCTCTGAGTCAGTGTATGGAGTAGGTCCCCAAACGGACTCTAGGTCAAGTGTCTCTGACTCCTCTTGTAAGGAGTCGCTAGATGTCTCATCGCTAGTCTCTGGCGCAAGACCTAGAGCAGAGTTCAGCACGGCAGCCTCAATATCATCAACGGCTTGTATAGAAGCATCCAGCCTAAACCGCTCAAGCTCCTCAGCTTCGGCAGGAGAAACTCCAAAATCGTGCGAAGCATATTTGTTCGTGAAAATAATAAGGTGGACGACTGCAGCAGGGAAGTTGGTGCCTGCGAATATACGCTCTTGTTTTTTGATAATGATTTTGTTGACTTTCATAAGCAACATTTTGGATGCCTGCTCATAGTGATCAGTTTCGGTAAAAGTGTGCCAGTCCGCGGACTCGGGCGTAAGTTTGATCTCATCTTCGGGATGAAGATGTTTTTTTTTCTGGTAGTCTTTGACAAGCGTGAACGTCTTCATGTCGTCGATATCCATGACAATCCAATCTATTTTTGAACGGCTCACGTCCAACGAATAACGTACTGTCTCAAAGATTTGGCCTAGCGACAGCTGGTCTTCGTGAGGTGTCTCGAGATGTAGGTTGTTTTGGCGAATACTAGCAACCCTATTGTCCCTGTCGAAAAAGAAGCTGACAAGGACGTCTCGTCTGCCATCGCCAAAGTGATCGGAATAGACATCTACATTATCGCCACCATATTTTGATGTATCATAACCGCGGTCATATAGGTAGGATCGATTGGAGATGTCATCACACTTAATAATGCGGATCTTTGGCATGTACTCAGGGCCGTCTAATGCGGTAGACCCGGTCTCGGAGGCGTCTGTAGACTCAGATTCGTTTTCATTAAAAGACTCGACCCCGGTGATTTCAGTAGCTTCGGAGTTGAACTCTTTGGTTTTGAAAGATCCGATAACAGGTACATCAGAAGGCTTGGACGCAAGGCGCTCATATGGTTGGACTTCCTCAGCAGGCTTTGGTTTACAGTTGTGAAGGCACAAAAGAGGTAGGCCGGCGGAGAAAATAGAAGAAAGACGCATATTGGGCAGTAAATTGCACAAATGGATACCACAAATGAGTGCGCCGAAAGAGAAGAAATGATAGTTATGGAGTGTCGAGACGGTTCTACTTGATACATAGGAAGATAGGAAGATGGAAGTATTTATTGTTTAGTCCTGCTTTGCCGTGGTTTTCCACATGTTTTCCATGTCGAGTAGTGCTTTAACGGTTAGGTATAAAATATCTAAGGTTATATTTTGAGGTCAGTGTCATTCGGTAGCTAAACTCTGTGAAGTTGCAGTAGCTGATCCGTGCTCATCATCGGCAGTCTAACCCATGAGAAATAAGATCGTAGGTCGAACTAGCTTATATCCGAGATACTCGCACAGACTTCGGGGATCCCCAGTAGACGCAATGACAAGACTATAATAAAAAACTGCACATCCAAAGTCTTGGGAGCCCTGGTGTACATGTTGCGACGGCAAGACTTGTTTAGCCGCCAAGGCCTCTTTAACGCATATGTGAAATACTTCTTGTCCTAACTTCATCCTATTTTTATTATTCAAAAGACCAATGTCGTAGGAAGCAGCGAGCTCATGGAAGTCAAAGAAGGCCTTTAGGCGCGGAATTGGTCGCTACTCAGGTATGCACAGATAGCTGAGTTGCTGGTGATGCTGCTAGGTCACTGATCCCACAATCCGTGCATGTCTAATTGCAGATTGTTTGTAGCTCTCCACAAACTACCACATGCCTGAGCGGTGATGTGGTGGAGAATTTGATTCACAGTGAGGGTTCTTCTGCTGACAAGTCCGTCTCTTCAGGAGAGAAAGAGATTACACCTAGGTGTTGAAATTGTATAGACCTCGCTGTAAATACCGTGATATAAAAACGGCGACGCCTGGTAGGTCACGTTGTATCGTAACCCTAATAACATGGTGTATCATGTCGTGGAGATTCCATAACAGCCTCATGCAGCCCATGAGCTTAACCCTTAGGGAAGCTAGGAGACAATATTTGCACTGGACCACATTACACATACATGAGGATCGGTTGATATGATCATAGTACTTCTACTTGAATAGCACAGCTGGCTTTTCGGGCGTCGCGCAGTAGTTCTACGGTGTTCATATGGAAGAAACTGCCGGTCTCACCGAGCCAGAAAGATGATAGGCCTGCTTTGGGTGTCAACCCAGCACACAACACAGACGTATATTCATGTGACTGACTACGGCTTTGGACAAATACAAGATTCCCCAGTCAGTCTTCGCGGGGATGGAAAAATATCAAATGGGAGTATATCAGAAATACACGACACAGAGCACCGGAATATAACATGCTAGGATAAAGCCTTTGACAGTGTGTTTGGTGTATACAGGAAACTGCTGATATGTTCTGATTTCTGTGTTTTTTCTATTCTCCTAAGCCCCTAGTCAGCATCAGCACACCGGTACAGGGTAGATCCCTAGATGGCATTGCTCACTTCATGCATCTAGAATATCTATAAATAGTCGAGGGGACGGTACAAATGGTTATCACCCATGCACGCATTCCACTTACCCAATCAGCTCTCCACTACTGCGCATGGTATTAACACACCAGGAAAGAAGAGACAGTTAGAGTATGAATACCTGAGAATGAAAAAGAAGTGAGGGCTAATTGTAACAGACGGTGTTGTGCTGTGTATTGACTTTCTCGTGGTTATTCGGCGTCAAGTTCTGTTATAGTGTACAGCTATACTAGAGTATTTTATACTAGGGCTTACCCGCTGTTAGTCCGACTAGACCACCGATGGTTAGTGTTGAAGCAGGTGTGTGATGTGCTGGCTAATTATTTTCTATTGGTTTTCATAGGACACCATGAATAAACCTTGTAGCCAATGCTTTACCAAATGAGGTAGATCCTCCACAAGAGTATGTATAGCCTAGGGCTATATGTAATATCGCTAGTTTGTAAATGGCCTGGATCATCAATCTCTACCTTCTAAACAATCTAGACTTCCCTCGAAACACGACACCATTGTGCCACACTATTACATCGATTGTGCTACCCAGAACAACATTTGTTGCTTAGTTCGCTCCCAATCTGGATTCGTCGGGGGTTGTCTCGCGACTGCGTGACGATGGAGAGAGGGCTAGTCAACTGCTGACCGACCTATTCATGACTAACTGGCTTAGGCTCGTAAATGACAAATAGTTGAAGGCAGCACCCATTTGGCTGATATTTGCGACTTTAGTTAGACCGGAGGCTATAAGAGAACGTCGCTGGGCTGTAGATCTTTATCAAAAGAGTTTTCTTAGACCTGGAGTCGTCACGGCATTCTGGCTGGGTGCGTGGTCTCCCTGGGCTTGCTTCGTAGATACTGTGTTGCTGGGTATATACTGAGAATTTATATATCAAGAATAGCGTTTCGTTCTGACTAGAGTCAAGCGGCAGAGTATATCTATATATCTTGGGAATCTACAGACATACCATGGGGCAGTAAGAAACTGTAGATTTAAGGACACTCAGATAATCCAAGCTAGCGTCCGGGCAACTTTCCGTTGTATCTTCCATTACTTCTTCCACATGAGCTGCTGCAGCATCTTCTGCATCCTATACGGCAACTTTCAAATTAGCTTCAGCAGCATGCGTTTCAACAGGATCGACATTGGTCTTCTCGTCCTGGGACACAGGACCTTCGGATGAGGACCTCGTGGTTTCGATAATCACAGCCTGTGAATCAGCGCCATACGAATCCCTTTCCTGTCGCACTACACTCACGACCCACCTCATATAGGCATTGCAAATGAGAAGTTACTTACCATACACGTGAATCACATACTGGCAATCCCAAATCTTTGTGTACTCTTATGAATATACTGAGGGCTTTAGCAATGACTTTTACTTTCTAGCTGAAGCCGGACCAGATACAATGCCAAATTTGAGTCGGGTCAGCCAATGCCTAGCTGGGTTGCAATTAATAATGCTACTGATTATGACACCGAAGACTGGGCTCCGACGATGGACATGCCGCTGTAATGAAGCAAAAGCTATTGACCTACTAAGGGTCTCTATCATCTACGTCCAATGCAGGTTTTCGAACAACCATGGTCTACTGTAGCTACAGTGCCTTAGTTTCCAAGAACACAAAAATACGATTATAACCCAATCGAGGCACTGCTAATGTGATTTTTGTGGCGCGCTAGTTCCGCAAGATGAAGCTTGGGGGGCTGCAGAATTCCCTTTGTGACCGACTTGTACTAGACTATCTCGTTAAAGGGTCACGAGAGAAATAATGCCGACTTGATTGTCACGCCCATCACTTTTTGCTATTCCGCGATCACTATGTGTATATAGTTACGTAACCCTTGTGCGCCATCACAAGTAAAAGAGGCAATGATGAGATGTAATGGAGTTGGTCGAGCTTGATATCAAGTTGTCTTGATGTACGAGCTTTTGGAAGGGGAGACACAGCCCAAGAGTAAGCTTTAGTGCTAGTATCTTCGGCTCTCTTTTTCAAAATCAGCTTCCTCAGTTCAAATATCAAGTGGGGGCTTTACTTTGCAATATTTCATGCATGCGAGCTGCTGAATATGGCCATCTCATCGAGTGTTGAAGTGTATGGGATTGTTTCCTTGTTCTTGGTTCTACAAAATCCATGTGTTGCTGGTGTCGATTGCAAATCATCTATGAAACTATGATATAAATAAGGAGTCCACTATGCACAAAGCTTCCTTATCAAGCTACCACTAAGCAAAAGCTCGCAGAGAGCCGGAGGCTAGAATGGCATTCCAAGTTTGAGAAGCGACCGAGAATGCAGTAGGCTTGGGGGACGGGCCTGGAGTAGCGCCTTGTTTGTGTTCTCTGGCCTGTCTCTTTTGGACAACCTCGTATAGATATATATATACTTACGTATACTGTGTATGATGACCATGCGCGCTAAAAATTAAACAAATTTACTTTCTTTCATTCTATTGATCAATTCTTAACTCTTAATTACGCCCTAACATAATAACGAGGGCAATATAATTCTTGCCCTTGAAACCCTTCGAAATGACCCAGAATTAGATCGCCGACAGGCTGCAAGGACTTGCGAAGTGGGCTCTTATAAGCTACATCGCCAGCACAATTGTATGCAGTCTCTCTATGACTGGATTACTAAATCACGGAAACCAGCTGAAGAAATGGCTCGCAAACTGCTCTCTGACCGCGGCGCAATACCTGTTGGTAAGTGCTGGGCTTCCAGCTTTGTCAAGCGACGACCAGACCCTGAGACGACTATCAGAGAGCCAAGTGCCAATATACAACTGTCATTAGCAGTTGGCTCGGGCTCGTGGAGAGCACAATCCCCAAGTGTGGCATGACTATGTGGATATCTACAGCTTTGACGAAACTGGGTTTATGATGGGTCTGATTGCAGGTGGAATGGTTGCCACGGGCATAGAAAGACGTCAAAAGGACAGAAAAAATGCAGGCTACAAACCGGGCATGGCGTACTGCCACTCAGGCAAACGATACCAAAGGCTGGGCAATCGCACCGTTTATCCTGGCTTTGGGGCAACATTACCTTGCCAGCTGGTACCAAGAAAGCAGCCTTTCGAGGGACTTGGCTGTTACGACAACTCAGGGGGGCTGGTCTGATGATGAGGCAGGCCTTGAGTGGCTTAAGCACGCAAAGACACGATCCAGTGGTCGCTATCGCCTTCCAATCTTTGGCGGGCACAACAGCTACCGCTCGGCTGAGTTTGGGAAACATTACAAGGACAACACCAACATCATCACATCTTGTCTGCCATCTCATTCATCTCATCCACGCCAGCCTTTTGACATTGGCTGTTTTGGGCCGCTCAAGAAGGCGCATGGTCGAGAAATCAAGCATCTGATTAGGTGCTTGATAACCCATGTTTCCAAGACTGACTTATTCGCAGCATTTTATGCATCAGATGACATTATTGAGGTCTGAGAACCAGATGCTTCGGCAGTCAGACAAGACGCTTGTGAAGCGACACACAGCGAAAAGAATGCGGCTGCAGAATGCACGAACGATAGCTGTAAATGATGGTAGATATGCAATTGATCAAGATGACACGAACACGCAGATGGCGGCGGAATCATCGAGAAGTGGTGCTCGACGAGGGCCGGGTATAGTGAATGAGAAGCGCTGCAGAACATATGGCAGCCCTAGTCATAATGCAAGAAAGAATGTGTCAGATAGCTGCTACAATGGATGTAGAAAAGCGTATCACTTTGTTTGAATTGTTATGTTTTCATGCCATGTTGTTCTGTCTCGAGTGTCTAATTTCTTCACGAGCATACTTGCTTGGTACACATGCTTATCATAGACGATATTTGTATATAACAAAATTTAACCGGCCACTAATGCAAACTTTAACGCAGGCCCCAAAGCCTTTCAAACAGCACCCAGGACAACAACAATCATGTCAGCACTAGGAACAAGTTCGGCAGCGTGCGCATTGATAACAGCAGAGATCTCATTCTATAGCATAGACCTTTTAGATGAGAGCATGGTTACAACGCGTACGAACAGTATTTGATGAGTTCAGCTTATGTATATAGCTATTTGACACAGATATCTATAGAGCTACCAAATGTAGGATCTCAAGGAAGAATGGATGAAGAGAGTGAATTTCGGTGATTCAAAGCGTTTACATGCATGGAACTCCAAGGGAATGTTGTTGTAGGGTTAACAGGGCTCAGCTGTAAGAAATTAAGACGGTCATTCCTCATGTCTTGGCTAGCCTACATTGTATAATCAACCAAATATATCCAGAGCGGTGGATAGAAGAGGGTGAGCGCCCACGGCCATTCCCAGGCCGACTATTGGCCCGCGCGAGTGCTTCGAGGACTAGAAACAAGAGATGCGAGGTACAGTAGTTGTCAAAGCTCAGCTGAGAACGGACTATTTACGTAAATTCGAGCATTAAAAAACACAAGACGCACGTTTATATGCCGACGAGAGTCTTGGGTCCTTTGCCTGCCGTATCTCTGGCTCGTCTATTTGGAGGGCATAATGCACTAACTTCATGATAATCGAGCACGTGCAGAAGATAAGTTCGAATGAACACATGCATCGTATTAGCTAATTACTAGACTGATAATTTGGGCTATAAGGGGCTATGGCTTACAGCAACTACAAATTATTGAGCAGCATTGTTATAATTGATAAACAGGCTATTTTTTATATTGTTTTTTTGTAAGAGCAAAGACACCGACTGCCAGCATAGCCCATTTCCAACAAAGACGGCATGTTTTGACCTTTCGTCCCTTGGCTTCACTAGTTGGTATTTTACTAGAAGATGTGAACCGTTGGCCAAATTTCGCTGGACCAGGTTTGCTTAAACATTGCCTGTCGATTTCCTGGATGCTTTACTATCACTTTCGGAGTATGAGAGTATTTGATAGTACCAGGCCAGCTACAAAGCTATGGAAAACAAGCTTCGCAAAAGTCAAGTCTTAAGAGACGTACGCTCAAAGTGGATTGAGCTATCTGGATGTCCCGGCGGCTTTTCAACGTCTAGTCTTGCGTCTTTCCCTCGAGAGGCAGCCCATATTATATATATATATAGCTCGTATTGCACCTATTAGACGAGTAACAAACACAGTGGCTGTACGGTCAATAGTATGTGCGATTTTTGAACAATGTACTCGCAACAAGATTTGTGTCGGTGTAGCTCATGATGCAGGGCCGTCTAAAGACAATGCAACTATGGGATCACGACATGTAGCTGTTGGGGAGTTTCATGGCATGCCGGACTATTGCCCAACTGTATCGAGCTAGGGTGACGCCCCTGAAAGTCAGAGCTTAGCCAGGCTGGCAAGCACAAGGATAACCTGGAATTGGCACTTAGGCTGACATAGAAGTTGATTCAGAGAACGTCTTGAAATCAAGCCCTCTCGGTGTAGTCTTTGCTAAGATATCTAGATTAGACACCAAAAGCTCTACGAAGCGTATGGCTCCAGTCTCAACTAGAGTATTCACAGCCATCCTCCTTGACTGGTCTAGGCCCGTGAGAGGGTTGGAGGCGTTCATTGTACACTATTTGTCGTCTGGAAGCCTTTGCACATTACTTGAAGGAATGGTGCAAGACGTTCCAAGCCATTACATTCTTGACAAGCTTTGATGTAGTAGAGTAGAATATCCTTCACGTTGGAATCAGAACTTATTGAGTTAAAAATCAGAGCTGCCTTTATTTTATTATTTTTTTGCTTCTAAAAATTAAATGTTTGACTTTATACCACACCACGGCTAGGGCCAAGTTCCCGGATCAGGCTCTTAGGAAGACTCAGGGACAATCTCCGAGCCAGATGGTCCTGAGCTAGACGCGGCGTTCTGAGTTACATCTTTTGAGGGGGTCTTGATACCCTTCCAGTTGGCGCCCCAGATATAGCGCATAACTTCATCAGTGAGTTCCGCGTCGTTCTCCTCCTCAGGTTCGTCATTATTCTCGTCTTTTTCGACACTTTTACCTTTGTCGGAATTTACAGAATTTTCGGCATCCTTTTCAATCCTGTCTGATTCGTCGAAAAGAAACTGCAGCGTACGTCTGGGGCCAGACTTATCAGTGGCCGGCTTGTTCTCGGGGGCAGTCTCAGCAGTATCTTGGTTGGAAGGTCCAGCAGTATCTTGGTTGGAAGACTCTGCATTATCTTGGATGGAAGGATCAATAGCATTGCCTTCTTCACTTGACTGCGGCTTCTTGAACAAGAACTTGATGACCTGAGTAACCACAGGTGGTCGAGTTTCTACGAACGCGGGTCTCTCTTCCCTGTTGATAATAATTTCAACTATCTCAGAGTTGCGTATCATTCGGCTTGCATCGAGGTAGTAGTAATTAGTAGAGAACAAGTCCCAATCTTCATGATCAAGAGGTATTCTGATCTCCGCATCGGGATCCATGTCATTTTGTTGCCGGTAAGTGTTGATGACCGAGGGCCAAAATCCATCATTAATATCCATGGCAATCCAGTTCATGTCTGTATAGTCCGTTTTGTATTCATGGCAAATGGCTTGGTAGATCTCTTCGATATCCAGATTCAGCGGGCTAGGCTTTTGGTGTTCCAGGTTGTTTTCGTAGACCTTCGTGGTTTTTTCCTTACGGTCAACCAAAATGCGTAGCACTACTTTCTGATCTGGCTGTGAAAAACGATCGGTGTAGAACTGGATGGGGCCACCCCAGGAATTAATGTGATAATAACCATGATTCCAGAGGTATTGATAGCTTGTGGGGTCTTCAGCTATAACCTGAAAGTGCCTGGCAGGCTCATCCTCATCGGAGGACTCCTCATAAGCCTCACCAACAGACTCATCAATAGACTCATCAGAAGATTCGATATCGACAGCAGACTGAACGTCGGCAACGGCATGAAGGTCGGCAGCGGATCCAATTCCAGCAGTAGTCCCAATCTCAGAGCCAGACTCTGTATCAAAGCCTTCTGACGGTTCAATTGCGCCAGTGGAACCAGGGGTACAGCCTTTGAGGCATGTCATGGAGAGGCCCAAAGGCAAGAGAGAAGAGACCTTCATGATAGAGACGAGTTGGTCAAATGCAAGGCCTGGAGATAGAAAGGGGCAAAAGAGGCGGTAGAAGAAGTGTGGTGTGGTGGTGGAAGTCAACCAGAAGTATTTGCTCCTCTATAGGGCTATCCACTACTATTTATCCAGACTTGTTTGTCTTCACGTCCCATCACTTTTTGCGCTGCATTTCTACACGTTTTCCACGCTATGACTCTGCGCACATTCAGCTTGGACCTGGATTCTGTCGTGTCTATCTTTGAAAATCGAGAAAACGATAAGCAGCGCTACAGCGCGCAAAGCGCCGAATGCTGATCCGTGCAAGGTTACGAGCATCCGTGTCCTCATGAAAAGTGACAAATCCGAGAGATCGTTCGCAAAACAGCGCTAGGTAGTTGTGTGCGGAGACATCGGAGTCCTATTAGCACAACACCGAGAAAATAGGATGACGTATCTGATTTATTAATATTGTTGCATATGCTTGGAAAGCTTTGTCTCGGGGTATATCGTGGCAAAATCGGCTTGGACACACAAAAGCGACGGCCAATACATTTAGCTCACGAATGGCAAACAACGCAGTGGCCAGACTTGATGAGGGGCATGGCGGAAAAGAGAATGCGTGAAATTTGCAGTCCTAGTATCGGCGGAGGGGAGGGGAGGAGGGGGGGTTTCGGTCGGTTCTCTCAATAATGATCCGGCTTCTCAGCCTGGTGAATAGATAGATGGCCGAGGCCTTCGTCCAGGCTTTATTTAACCTTGCATATTTCTTTCCCCGTGTAGCTAGACATGTAACCGCAACAAAGTCTAGCGAGTTGGAATCAACCCAAGAAGGTAGGAGACACTGCCGCCGGTGGGAGGCGTTGATACTGAGCCAGACATACATAGAATTTCAAGGCGAGGAAGCAACAGGTAGGGTAGGAATTTCAACGCACATTAGAGAACTGCACGTCTTAATCTGGTTTAGCGGCTAAGGAGTTTGCTGCGATGCGCAGTGTTAGTATTGCTAGGCAAATTCTTGACATGGTAAATTGCATAGCGCTTGCGCATGTCATGGGCATAATCAAGCTAAACGCTACATCCAAGATGGCGATCTCGGTCAAATCCGACATCAGGAAGTTGGCGAAAATAAAAACGAAAAAAAAAGAAGTAACTAAGGCTCTGTAATGCAGACTGTCAGAACATGGCTAGCTACGATTACGTGACTGCAAGGCTACATGATGCTCTCAGCTCAGCCGCGAATCATGTGGAAGAAAGAGGTTACGCCCTAAGAGGCGAACGGGGATGTGACTATAGCGCAATAACAAGTCGTCAGTACAAACGGAGGTAGCTGCTGCCTGGCCGCCGTCCAGAAACGCGCTTCCGCTCCAGCACCTAAGCACCTATAGGCTCTATAGCTAAAGGCTCACCAAGAACCAGCATATCATCACCCATCTCCGAGCTTATACATATAATGGGAAAGACGGAGCCCATAGCGATAAAAGGACATATGAATCAAAGCAAGGTGTGCTCGGCAGCCAAAATCGAGGTGAAATGAACCTGGAGTGCACCGCCTGTCAGCTTTGGCGTAGGTCTTATTAGATTTTGGGGGCATAAGTGTCGACTTATTACAAAGCTAAGCCCCGCAGCCTACCTTGCCTATATCCCGGTTTATAGACTTACAGTCTGTATACTTTATCATGACACTCTTAGAGCCCCTTCGGTCAAGAACATAAGCTTCCGGTTAGAAAGCACGGACTACACAGTACAGCTGGTCACAACAGCCGGATTTTCTATCTCGCCAAGATTCAGCCACTGTAACGAGAGCAAAGATGTAAGGTAGTCATTCCCCAGCCCCCGGAAGAAGGTGCAGTCTGTGATTGGATACCAGCCACGCGGTGTTAGGAATGGGACAACCAGCTGCCGAGTGGTTTTCCACGTGCTCAAGCAGTCTGAGAATACCTGAAATGCGGATAACACGGTGGACTTGCTCCATCTCGTCATTCTAAATCATAATATATAGAAAACAAACAAGTAAAACACACGAAGAAACTGTGCAGTGGCGGGCGGTCTACAGAGTCCCTATACTAGCGCAGACGATAGAAGGGAACTGGGAAAAATAGGCAGAGCGAATGACCATAAATCAAAGCTTATTAACATTCTTTTGGGATTTTCTTTCCTGGTGAGCTATTTTGAAGACGGCCATCTTGCATGTGGACTAGTCGCTGTTGACTCGTAATATGTATAAGTTGTTGGTGCATCCGAAGGCAGGCTTCTAAGCCCTCCCACCCATTGTCTATCTCCGTAGATGATTCGAAGGCTTGTGTGGATAAGTCTAAGCCAATACTCACCGCATTATAGCCTATGATCCTTGACCATTTTTGCTAATAGCAAGTAAGGCCAGTCTTTGGGCTAAGTTGGTCAATTGTGATAATTAGGTGCTATATGCGCCTGTGCCATGCTGGGATCTTGTAAACAGGAACAGTCCCAAGTCACAGAACACTATCAACACGCCTGTCTTGCTAGCATAGAAGGGGCCTCCTTTTTTACAGTCTGTCACTCAGATGTCCGCATTATTCCACTTCTGCCCTCCTTTCCTACTTGGTATAACGTGCATTATAAGCATGCGTGCGTTGCAGGCATTGCACTTTACCTTCCTAGATATAGGCTTTCAATTAATCAATTGATTCTTCAACCATGGAGTATATCAACTCCAAACACTGAATTTCAAGGCATCTTGTTTTTCAAGCCCTTCACAATAGCCTCTTTCAAATATATACATTGCGGCGCAGTTGCTTTCGCATCGTAGATGTATGGTGTGATAAAGCTGTTCGTATTGATTGTTCTTTTTAAAATCATCTTCACCAAGTACTTTGACTGCGAGGTGTATATGTATATGCTTGGGCTTACAGTTACGTTCTCTTCTCTCATCTCTGCATAGTCAGGTTCAGACATTTGACTAAACTCTCGTATTGATCATCATAAACACCAAAACATGAAACTTGGAATAATTAAAGGTCAGATAGATCATGTGAGTCGGTTGCTAATCTACCCATGATACTGCGAGCTGTTCTCCACCTAGGCTCATGAATAGATATGAGTCTCTTGATGCTGGTCTGAGATTCGCCAATAGTATGGCAGTTCCCAGGAAAACAATCATGACCAGGTGATAGAGATTCTCTCGCTCTAGAGATCTTTGTGTTCAAAACGTATAATTTGGAGGGTTCCCAGCAGATATCCAAAGCACATTTATCACGAGACTTTCATCTAGGCAGACATCACCTACAATCATCTCCTTCCTCAAGGCTAACAACAAGACCATGAAAAGTGAGGCTCATTATCGAGCGGGTGCATCAAGTCTCTTTTGACAGTTCCCTTGGCTGCCAGTCCCCTTAAACTTTGAATAGTGCTCTGCAGGACTTCTAATGTATGCCTGACTCGCTAGATACGTAGTCAAAGACCCATTTATTGCCGTTAATCTTATCCCGGGCTGCCTTTACGAAGTCAACTCCACCCTATGTGTACTTCAAGATGCGTCTGTAAGTGGCATTTCCATGCTTCCTTCTAGTTGTTTACCAACTAAAGGGCTAGGGATCCGCTATAGCCTCTTCTGTGTTAATGCCAGCGCAGGTAAGCTTATCGGGCGGATACATTAGAGTCGCTGTAACTCGGGAAGGAGCACTTCCTCGATTGATTGGGTCCATGGAAAGATCTTCCCACTGTTTGAGCACTGCCTGTACTGCAGTTATGAAGCAACGTCTAGATCCTGAACACTGCTTCAATGCAGCTAGTCAGAGAGCGGATTATGGGTCTGAAAACTCCATCCCGTTGGCATGGCATCCTTGAGTTTGTGATCTGCAGTAGCTTGACATGGAAGCATGTTTGAGACCGGTAAAAGCTTATATCCGAAGGTAGACTTTGCATGCTTCTGCAGCTCACAGTTCTTGCAGAAGAGAACTCTCTCGTAGGTGGCTGTATCCATTCATTGCTGTGCCATGCCTGCGGCATCTATGCGTCAGATTCTGCAAAATCAAGCTCCCTCTTTACATCGAGCCGGGAAATCCTACTTTTGGTCTCAAGACACCCCTCTCCATTCTGCCTGCCTGCCACCCTCCTCCTCCTCCTCCTCCTCCTCCTCCTCCTCCCCTTCTCAGGCTGGCCGTGGGGATAGAGTAGACTGCTGCAACGACGACTCAAGTATGTCCAATACAACACTATCTCGTTGTCGGCTAGTAGGTTGTGACACCACTCTCTGCATGACTCAGCAGGCGAGTATAGCAAAAAACTGCGGACATACCCATAGGAGTCCAGAAGGTTCTTGATGCGCAGATATAGCTACGCTTCCAAACGGTCGCACAGGGGGGGGCTTCCTTTGGCTTCACTCCTGGATGAAAACTGGCAAGGGTGTGCTGTGCATATTTCGCAGAGACGACGATCGCATTAGCCGCTCCGAGTTCCTGACTGGCAGGCATTTGGTCGGCCCCTGTCATACTAGTCCCACTGTGTTAGTTATGTTCTGACAGCTATAACAAAGCTATTTTGACGTCTCTGCAGCCTTAAAAGGATTACTATAAAGATAAGAGACCTAAGTTTGCACCTATCGAAAGCGAGGAATCTGAAAGATATGAAAGCAAATCGGCGCTAAAGTTAAGCTAGGTGGTGCCGATGCACTAGGGTCCTATCCATCGACATCAAAAGAATCAGAAAAAAATGACACAGCCCTCTAGCTAAATATTGCCGCACAGGCTATGCTGCGATGGCACTGCCAAGTCTTTTTTTTCATTTCTTCGTCCTCTTACTTTCCTCCCTTCTTTTCCCAGCCAAGGGATGAAAAGCTGGAACGTAGCCAGGCGGACCGACTTACTGTCGTTGAGTACCAACGATTTGAAAATTTTGTAGGTGAGGAATACATACAAATACAACTGTGTGGTCGGTCACGTGAACAAGGGCTATGGATAATGCTCAGTCGTCTTCTGTTTAACTTTGTTTATTGGAAGACCAAGTTTTCTCAGCTGTGCCAGCTGCGTCATGTGTTTACCCGGTGTTGACCCGGATGTCAGGAAATCCATAGCACACAATGCTCGGAGCAACTTCGGGTGGATACTCTGTGAGTCTCCCAGAAAAAATCTGTACATATTATACAAGACGATATATGTCGCGAAACATAATATGTACTGGCAATGTTATCATGCGAACCTAACGCCATCCCACTGCAAATACAAAATCCTCCTAGCCAAAGTCCTCAAGGAGAGGAGAATAGGTATAGATACGAGAAACTAACGAGGCAGGTCCCCAGAGTATATCCAGAAATAGCATTGGACGATACTGAGCTAATAAATTACAAGTCAGACTGTAGCTCATCAATGCACAGCACTGCCTGCAGAAAACAAATCATGGTTTTCCCTGTGAGTTGCTTATTGGCTTTCTTTTCGGCATTCTCAGACGACCTCCAATCCCCTATTTCTCTAATGCATATATACATGGCTAGAGCCTTTTCTGCGGTGTTCAAATAGTAGCTGACAGTTACGAGCCATACAAGATGCATAGATGCAGATAAAAGCTGTACTCAACCCCGCTCATGCCGCTTTGCTGCTTGCTTAACAATTGTTGGCTGCCAAGCCGAGAGCGGATTATATTTTTGACAGCAAACCGAGCAAGCCGAAACATCTTTTCACGGGCATAATAAGGACAAGCTCTATTTGCATGGATATTTTCCGAGGAATCCAACCAGGGCATAGGTGGCGATCTCGGACAAATCCGATCGCTGGCAGTTATGTAAAGGCCCGTCAAAGCTCTTGTCCTACCCCATCATCTTTTATCGAGGGGGGGGGGGTGTGGCAGAACAGGGGGTCTACTACAACGGAAGCACAGCATAAGACGAAAGAAACAGTGGCGAAAAGGCCAAAGCATGTTAAAACTCTGCTGTGAGCCTCGGCCATGTTAGCAAATGGTATTACTTGATTGGCTGAAACTGACGAAACATCGCTACTTGTATCTTTGTCAAGGGTCTGGATCTAGAACTACGGTGAACTTATCAGTGGCGATTAATGAGTGAGAACAGCCCTGCATAGTAACTGGCTATGGTAAATGCTTACAAGAGCGGAATGGGCGGGAAACAGGAAATTCCGACCAATACTCGCGCTGCCAATCCACCGCCCAGGCAGACTTCGAGGTAGAGCGCATTCTGAGGCAGCAAACGATCAAATATAGCACGACCAAGGCTAAAACGACACTCATCCCAAGCACCTGATTGAGATGAAGCCATCGGTTGAGATATCAGGCAACACCCCACTTGGTGGAAAGAGAAGAGAGGGGGAGGGGCTCGATAGGCAACTGATTGCGGGGTGCTAGCTTACGGGCGCCAGGTCGTTTAGCAGCCTATTGAATTCCACACGCTTGAGCAATCGCAGACCGCAAATCAGCGCTCGAAATGAACATCAAGGTAGTAGAGACTGGGTTGCTAGAGTTCCATTGTGAACTGCCTTCCCTAGCGCATGGCAAAAGGCACAGAATACGCGGACAGTCAGATTGTTGATCTTCCCGTCCTGCCTCACTCTCTGTTTAGTGGATTATCTAAAGCGGCGGTGTCGTTCATTTCGAGCATTTGTAGCTCTACACTAACAAAGTCCATAAGCTCGAGTTTATTCAACATCTACTGGAAACACTGAAATCAAACGATGCAATGCCCATAAATTGTTCATGTGCTTCGAGTGAATTTGGACTCCAAATTAGACATGCGAGTTATCTCCGTTGACGCCTCGGACATAGCCTTTCGTAGGTGGTCATATCTAAGCATTCAGTGCGTCATAGCCCTATTTCTGGTCTATCGTTTCCATAGATCAACGGGACAAGTCGACTAGCAAATTAAATCTATTTTCTTGTTGGAGTGTTGTGCCATGACAAATTTTGTAGACCAGCATAAATGAAAAAAAAAATGAACAAAGAACCGAATAAATACCTCCGTTATACCCCTCCGGAAATGAGGGGATTCCTTTGTGGCCTCTACGAAGCTTCCATACTTGCTCTCCGCTGTCTTTCTTTCCTGTCCAGACCATCGCCCAACATGCGGTTCTCAAACTTTGTCTCCTTTTGCCTGCCGCTTCCATGGCTTAATGGCTATGAACCTAGCCCTTCTGATGCCGTTCAGTCTCCTGACGCCACCACGATAGCGCCGTCCGAAATCATGCATCCCGCCGATGCATATCTTCTAGAACATGGCTACCAGGTGAACTATCTCAGTGACGGTGGTGTCAGGGTCTATTCTCCACGATACAACCCGTATCTGCCACGCCCACTTCTCTACCTTTACATCAATAGCAATCGCAAAGTCACTACTATCTTCGACAACAACCTAAACCAGGAATCTGTTACCGGTGATAACCTCGAGCTCCATCAAATATTTGAGTCTCTCTGCGAAAAACAGGGCATAAAGCCCGACCAAATGAAGTGGGTTACGATGGATGTTGACGATACAACTGTCAATACAGCCATCAGGGATTATCGCAAATCAAGAGTGCGTCAACCCAAGGCTCGGATTGAGGTCACCCCCAAGGAACAATATGTCTGGGACACCTTTACCAAGAATATTTACTACCGAAGCGCATCCAAGATGATCCCGGGGGCTACCGTTGACAGGATCATAATCAACCGGCAAGAGAGGCTGTGGCGCGACAACCATGCACAGCCTAGACTTACTAATGTCATTATGTTCTCGTTTAAAAAGTCACCATCTCAGGATGCTCCCGCTATGAGCGATGCCGATGCCTATGCTGCCGATCTCGCTGCTGAAGAGGACCTGAATTATGCCCTTAAAGCTGCAGAGGTTGCTTCAGATGCTGATATCAAGACTGTTTTAGAGGCATCTGGAGAGGGCTGTTCAGGCACCAGCTCTAGGTAATCTTCTTTGTATCTTGTCATGTCATGAATTCACGAACTATATCTATACGACCGTAGGGCTTACATCCGGCGTGTAAGCAGTGTTAATTTTAAGTCTGTTTCACTCTTGCACACATGTATCGTCCCATGATCCATAACCAAGAAAGTACTGAAACAGTACCTATGCTGAGACTGGGTGACATGGATAGATGATAATGCTAATACAGGAAAGGCCTCTGATCGACTGACTGGCCTCTTTGTCGAGGGATATCGACTTTCACACATTTCTTTTTCTTCTGGCCAAAATAATGCCCACTCCAAACCCGTGAAGAGTCGCAAGATTAACGATACCAAAGCCGTAACACTCTTGCTGTCTTTGTTTTCGCCCCCCTTTGTGCCATCGCGAAAATTTGTATTCCTACCACCGCCACGCACGAGTAGAAGGACCGCCATGACAACAATTGATCTTTCCATAATCAGCCGGATAGGAGCGATAGGGGCGCTACCCGAGATTGGACCTTCACTCCATTGATATCGGTAGAAATACCGCCGATGAAAACAGCAACTATCGCCCTTGGTCAGAAGATAGCCCCCACCTGGGAGGCTCCATTAGCCAACACTCCCGCAGATGGCTATGCCGAGCAGTAGCACAGCAGGGATATAGTCGGCGTTTCTGGTATTTCGATGTGAAACCCCGGCCCCAACTTTCGAGATGCCGCTGCCTCCCGAGCTACCAGCCTAGCTTCTAATTTCCGTAGCTCGTATCTATATTATGTATGACTGGCACATAATCCTCAACTGTGTCAACGGCATGCCGACTGGACCAACAACCCTAAACCCCTCAAATACATATGTCGTGAAGCGAGTCCCCCGGTCGGAAGCGCCTTGAATTATGTGGGTGGTATCCTAGGTGCCCCATTAGAGATGCTGTCTGGGAAGCCTCCAGCCAAACCTGTCTCTTAGCGGCTTCGAAAAAGAGTCCTCTAGCCTGGGGAGAGCAAGTAGTTGACAAGATGCCTGGTCTACTCCCTTGGCTGTCACGTCTACGGAGAAATCACACTACGTAAACAATCGGGCGGGCCTGTTCTGCGGCATAGCGATTGCAGATGTGATCGTAGCCAATTGGGTCGCAACTAAAGCCTGAAGTCCTAATTGTGTTATATCGCTAGGCTAGCTAGGAGTAGCAAGTATATTCCAGAGTGCAAAATCCCGCCAGGCGTTGCACTCGAATCAGCCAAAGTGCCCAGCAAGCTTATGAGGAGCGGACTGTTAAGACACTCAACGCCACTCACAAGTAGAGCGACTCTTGGGCAGCACGAATCTTCCCGCATCACCTGTAACATCCATGGAAATGGTAGCCGCGTATTTCCCGTATGAGTGGCAACTAGATGCCTACTAGCGCCCTGTCGCAGTTCCAAATTCATCCAGCGTACAAAGCAACCTCCAAACCTTGGCTTATGTACTGTATTGTACTTTGCTAAGAGGCTCAGTATGGATATTCTCACTTCTTGCCAAGACCCCAGGAAACGCGGCAGCCCATATTATGATCGGAATGTACGGAAGTGAAACTTGCCGACTCTGAAGCTACCCACAGCCTCCCGAGTCCTTGTATCCTCTAGTATCCATTTATTGTTGGCGGGATGAGTAAATGTATGGGTGAACATACCTAATCTCTATGTCTCCACCAACTGCCGCTGGCACCCGCAGGCCACAACAGATACTCCAGCCAGATACAACTGCTTCCTGGGAGCCCATAGCCCGTATTAGCGTGCTAAAGGTGTCCATGATTACAATGCAACTTCACCTCGCTAGGGAATCTGACATTGAAACTACCGCGCTTATAATCAGAGTTGCGATATACGGTGTGCTGCGGCGAACGATCGACTGAAAGCCCGCCATGTTCCCATTCTTGATCAAAACCCTGCTACATGATATCGTATCATACTGGCTTAGATCAGCACATAAGCACATCTCACGGTATCTCTTGTCGCGGTAAAACAGCGGTTTCCTGTATTGCACCTGGCCATGCAACCTAGAGAGTGGCTAGATGGCTTTCGATCTTCTGGCAAAGGCGGGAACCATAAAGCTAGCGGTGGCATTTAGGGAACGGCTCGACGAGGGCCCTTTTCAGACTAGAAGTGTGGAATTGAATATCACGTCCCCCTGTCAACATTTATCAACTCTTGGCAGTCCGTGTGTGGGCCTTGGTCAGCTGAAGGTCCAGTTGGACGAAAACAGGCTGAATATAGACCGTGCTCACCAGTGCCATGGTGCTAGCGATATTGGATAGTCCTGGGAATTATCGCCAGCACGTCGAGCGGAGAAAAATGGGTCTGACAACCCGTCATTTCCATGCATTAGGGGACAGAGAAATGCCTCAATAGGAGATTTCCCGTTTAGGCTGTCGATGTAGTGTTTCTAGCTTCGCACGGTGGCATTCTGCAATCCCAACGGAGCAGGTTGTTGTTCCGTCCATTGATGATGGCAGATTGATAGCGGATGAGTGCGGCGCTAACAAGCAGCCCTACAGAATCACCGACAGCTAGTAGGTATAGTACAGTGTCAGAGCCAATGAAAAGTAGCACGCTGAAAACAATCTTCGTTTTTTATGCAACTGCTGATCAGGACGCCCCATGACACCAGCGTACTATAAGCGAAATGATATCCTTTTCCGTGTCAAAGTAGCCACGGTGGTTCTCCCATAAAGCATGCGATACCACGCGCCAGTAACCCTAAGCATACAGGTACTCGACGAATGGCTCATGTACAGCCCTAATGTACTTAGATGTCTGTCTGGATTGGGACTATAGCTGTTAGTTGATTGGCTGGGCGTGTGTTAGCATCACAAGTTTAATAAATGAGACTGGGTAATAATTAAATAATTAAATAAAAAATAAAAAATAAAATAAAAATAAAATAAAATAAAATAAAAATTAGAAGAAACAAACCGTAGACATGTACATATACATGAACATATACATGCATATATACGTGTATTTATATGTATGTTAATCTGTAAAGGCAAAGATTCTCGAGAACGCCCTGATTAATCGTGCCGGTGGTAGTTTCTTGTCGTTTTCTTCTTCTCTCGTAATCAGCTTGAAACAATGCGTCGTCCACGTCCTCATTTTCCCTGGATATATACTAGTAGACTTGTGTTGGCGGCTCTTGGGAAAACTGTCACGCCGAGGCAAGAAAGTCAGCCTGGTGTAATGGATCTTATACGATGCCTATGTTGTTGAAATTGTACATTAACTTGCTGTATAGAAAATAATTGTCTAGAACTGTTGCTACAACTTGCTTCCTGCCACACCTCGCTTCCCGCACACACCTCCATGAATAGCCCGTATATTAGCACCGGGTATCAGTTTTATATAGCGCTCAGAGCAGGCTTTCATGCATGTGATGAGGACGTCTCTCATGCGACTGATTGACAGCCAGCTGTACTGGCGTCCCAAAGAGTCTTCAGATCAAGCGTCACGGCACCCTCAGCGGCCTTGGCGGCGTCTTGTAATTTATCCATATAAGTACTACCGGCATCTTTATTCTTCCCGGCGTTCTGCTTAAACGAGAACATAATGACTTCTGTGTTGACAAGAGTGTAAGTCTCGCCTATAATCGGACGTCTTTGCGGTGAGACGACGATTCTGTCAATTTCAACTCCAGGCATCATTTGGGTAGCCCATTCATAGTACTGAGTGGACGAGAATAAATCCCAGAACTCGTCGCCAGGAGTGGTGACGATGTTGCTTAACATAAGACCATTAGTCTCGCGGTGCTCTGCGATGGCCTTTTCAAGAAACTTATTGTCAACATCCATGCCAATCCACTGCATAGAGCTGGCGACTATTCCAACTCGATGGCATAGAGATTTATAGATTTCAGAAATTGGCAGATTGTTCCCATCGAATCTTTCGTTGCGTAGGTTGTTGTTGTACATAGTCGTGACACGGCGTGTAGTGTCGATGTAAACGTGGACAACTGGCTTTGCAAGCAATTCGTCGTAACGATCAGACATAACCATGATTCCGCCTTCCTCGATGTCCCATGGGCCGTAGCCGTGGGAAATCAAAAAGTACGGATTAGTGACATCCGTAATTGTAGAGATTGTAACGGGCTCCGTAGGCCGGGCGCTCTGGGTCGATGTAGGCTGAAGGCTTGTAGTTGTGCTTGAGCTCGGGACGCATCCCTTGAAACACGTAAATGGTAGGCAAAGAGACGCTAGAGAGATCCGCATGTTGGCGAGTGTGTAGGGACAGGCAGTGGGAGAAGAGGACAAGAGATGTGGTGATGAGAGATGTGGTGATGAGAGATGTGGTGATGAGAGATGCAGATGCAGAGAAATCTAGCCGCTATACAGTTTCGACGGTGTCACGGAGGTATTTATCATTTTGCTGCAGGTGTTGTGTACGTCTTCGCGCTGACCCCAGCTTACAAACATACTGTCATTTTGTGTCATCAGATGAAGAGATAACCATGTTTAGCCTTGGTCTAAAGCTTATTTCGCCTATGTAATAACAAAAAGGAGACTTAACCAAGGCCCCGGAGACACCAGCTGCTGGTCTATGCTCACTCGCAGCTAATTCCAAATGTCAAAGGTGTCAGCAGCGTGAGTAAGACGTCGTATAGCATAGGGAATTGAGCCGACTACAGGGCTGTGATACGTAAATTGAATGAATTTTACCCACGATAGATACAATATTGAGACTAAGACGCACGTCGCTATTAACATGGAGTTTGTTGTATTTTGACTAGGGCCGTGGAAGCTTTGGCCGGGCCTTTTGTATCACTATCGGAGCGGAAGAAGCAATACGATGCTGGGTGGGGATAGAACTAACCCAGTCATGGCTAAAGGCCGACACGCGCCAAGGCGCTGCACAAGGTTCAAGCAATAGCATATCGTATGCCGTGGCTCAAAAGCAAATGAACGACCAGGACCTGCCTCCTAGTCGCTGAGCTGTTAGCATACCTATCTAATGGCCGCATTCTTCTACGCTTTCCATTACTCCATACCATTACATATCCTGGCAACAATGGCATGATTTCTTTAGTCCCGTTTATGCAGACATTCACGCAAAGACTTCTCTTAGTGCTGGAAGCTTAGTTTTGAGGAGCAGAAAAGGTATTGTCTATTAAATAGCTGGTTGCTTCAAAAGACCCCCTTCCTCCGTCTCATTACATTGCCGTGATGGGTATCAAAGCAGGCTTGAAATCAAGCTTTCAAGCTTGCGGGTTTGTCTCATCGCTGTTTGATGTAGCTTCCAAAAAAGCCTTCGAATCAGCAGCTATGGCAACTTCTGCAGACTTGGCGACAGCGTCGAGGTTATCCTTGATATTAATCTCGAAAAGATTCTCGTCAATAGCGTCATTCATGCTGGCTTCGTCACCTTCCAGAACTGGCTGCTTGAAGGAGAACATCATGCATTCGACAACAATAGCCGGGTGGTTAGCAATCCGCCCTTCACGCTCCTGTCTTTTGACAACGATTCTATCTATTTCGACTCCGGGGATCATTCTGGCAGCATTTTTGAAGTAGTTGCTGCTAGTAAAGGAGTTCCATCCGGGCTGTCCCTTGGATATGTGAATATCAGTTTGGCCCAGGCCGTTGCTTTGGCGATAGTCTCTGATCATGATGCTGTTAAGCTCGTCGTCAACATCCATGCCAATCCACTGCATCGCCTCGGGGACAGCTCCGGCCTGAAAACACAAGGCCGTATAAACATCTTCGATTGCCAAAGTTTTGGCGTCGGACTTTTCTTGATCCAGGTTGTCTTCAAATATAGTCACGGCCTTATTATCAGCGTCAATATAAAGGTGGACAACCGGATCCAGGCTGTTGCGGCCGTAGCGTTGAGTAAAGACTTTGAAGACACCGTTGTCTTCCCATACACCATAGTCGCGCTGTGTGAGGTAGCGTGAATCTCTGGGATTCATCACCAATGCATTTGCGGTGGCTTCAGAAGACTCAATCGGGGTGGGCTGGGCCATCTCAGTCGGGGCAGGTTTGTTGCCCGGAAGACATGAGAAGGGCAGGCAAAAGGATAGCCACGAGGAAACACGCATTTTGAATGGTAAAAAGAGGTAGCAAAAGGACGGCAGAAGCAATGCACAGCAAGGGAAGTGATCAAAAGCTCAAGAGGAAGACGGATATACAACTGACGACTGGGTGCTACGGATGTATTTATTGCCCTCTTTCTGCTTCACCCCATTTGACCCAGACATCACTACGTACGAGCATAGGCCAGTTGTTGGCTAAAGCCTCATCGAATATGTTATCTCTCTTTCTACGAATGCAAAGCAATAATCGGGATTACTGTGGCAGAAGGGCGCTTCTCTCTGCTCGGTTTTAGCAAGATGGCAAATGGGCATAAGGAGATTAACGCGAGAGCGCATGTTCAAAGCGGAGGACACGAGAGAGACAGCATTTAGAGTTATAATTAAGTAGGTGAGTAGATGCATGACGAAAGGGTGGAGGAATATCATGATGCATGTGTGTGGAAGTTGAGTTGGCATCGCTTCCAAGCTTGTTCCGGATACGAAAGCTTTGGCAGGACTTTTTGTAGGAACATGTTGGAATAGGTCTAGTCGGTCTTTCCATTGGCGCTCGCATGCACCAAGCATAGCGCAAATCTAGGGGAGCAATGTATAACATGTTGCAGCTTAAGAAAAAAAAGGTATGGCCGGCCGTATCTTGGCACGACAAAGCGTCATCTATAGAGAGACCTGGGCTAGGCACTCAGCTTCTAGGGTGTCCCTGATTCTAGTGGCCGCCTTCCTTCGTGGCCCCTACTGCTAGACAGACGCAAAGACTTGGAAATACTAGGTCTAAGGTCGTGAGGCTCATGAGACATATGATTGAATATGCGTTTAGGTGCCCGGCAGCAACAGAACTGTCTAGAATGGGTCAGTTACTGGAAAGTAATTGTCCATAATGACGGCAGCATCGTGCTTTACAAATGCCTACCATTCCTAAAGTAGCAAAAGAAAGAAAACTTTCTACTAGCACCAAGCAATACGGTCCTCGTAAAATACCAGGAAGGCAGTTAAATCAGTGTGAAGCCAGTGTCTCAGGCTGGGCTTCAGGGGCCTTTGATGTGGTCGCCTCTGAGCCCTCGCCTGAGCTAGCCTCCAAGAAAGCCCTGGAATAAGCCTCTGAAGCATCCTCTGCGAACTTAACAATAAAATCGAAATTGCCCGGAACAGCATGCTCCAGGGGAGGCTCCTCAATATGACCCAGTGTGTCGCCATCATCTTCCAACGCCGTATACTTGAACGAGAACATGATGCATTCGACAATGACAGCTGGGTATTTCGGGTGCTGAATGTCACGCTCCTGTCTCATGATGACAATTCTGTCAATTTCCACTTCAGGAACCATCTGAACCGCATACTTATAATAGCGATTTCTGGAAAAAGTGTCCCAGTGCGCATGGCCAGGGGTGACCTCGATATCTTGCTTGCCAACGCCGAGGTTTTGACGGTACCTTTGGATGATGGTGACTGTGAGCGGGTCGTCAACGTCCATAGCAATCCACTGCATACTGTCATAGGGAACTCCCTGTAGATAGCAAAGCGCTTTGTAGACCTCGAACATTTCCAAGCTTGATTGGCTGGGATTCTCGTGGTGCAGGTTGTTGCTGTAGATGGTTGTAGCCTGGTTCTGGGTGTCAATAAAAGCATGGAGGACCGGATCTAGGGTGGCTAGGCCGTAGCGCGTAGTGTAGACCCTGGCCACCCCTTCTTCCTGCGATACAGTATAACCATGGCTCATTAGATATTGTGGGTCAGAGGGGTCGGTGAGGAGGTAATTCTCGATGTCAGCGGTACTCGAAGGAGGGCTACTGTCCTTGAAGCATGACAATGATAGGCAAAGAGATGCCACCGAGGGCAGCCGCATGTTGAATGATAGGTAGCACAGCTAGAACGACGATAGAAAGAAGGCTAAGGGAAGATTCCCGACGCAAGCCCAACAGTCAGCTCGTACGCAGTAAGCAAAGTGGTTTAGACGTATTTAATGCTTGGTGTCTACTCTCTACTCTGCCGCCCACTTCTATGTGGCCCTCTCGTTTTCACAATTTTCCATCCGGAAGCCAGAAAAAGCGGCCACCCTTGGCCCGAAACCTATATTCTGCACATGTGTGAAAAGAGACAGAGCAGTAGCCAGGGCTTTTGAGACGCCAGAGGCCGGCCCATGCTCATCCAGACAACACTTACGAGAATAGAATGACCAAGACAATTTCTTTCTCTTTCACTATAGGAGGCGACCTGGAAGCTTTGGCCGGGCCTTTTGTAGTACTATCAGAGCAGGCCGCGCAATACAGTAGTGGAATATACATGGCCGATGCTCAGTAGAGCGCCGATAAGAACCGAGCCTCTCCGTTACAACTTAACAATGTATGAGATGTAGGATTATCGCACGGTTTCCATGGCACTCTACAGTGCAGAAAGGTGGCCTCCATCACCAGGCCTGCATCAAGCCTGTGTACAGCAATAATGATGGCAGCTATATCGTCCCATTGGGTGCCTACGGGTTGAGTTTTGAAAAAAAAAAAAAAGCTTTTCAATCCAACTGCTTTGGTGCAAGGACGAATAAAAGGGCAAGGGGATGCATTGTACGGAGCTGTCTCTCGAGCAAATTCATTTTCCTCATCTTCCTAACGCACATGCTTTCTTCAGCGCGTCCGTGTGGTAGGTATTGTAAGGGGACTTGCTATCACCCGGAGGTCTTGTTCTGGTTGTGAGCCACCTGTGGTCGTGTGATAAAATACCGCGATTTGTCTCTACATCCCGTAGTCCCAAGAGCATCCCATTGAGCTATAACGGGCCAGTACCCGTGATACTTGGCGGGCATAAAGTCAGTATAAATCAACATACGATAAATCACCTAGATAATATCCCTCATTTTTAAAGCTAGTATCATAGGTAGGAACCGACCATAAGCAAGGACCAAGCGAGTGCGAAGAATGGTCAGGTAGTCCCAAACGTTCTACACATTACCAGCTACAAGCAGCACTGACAGCGTAAAAGCATGTTTCCCCAAAGTATCACTTCACTTCATTCATATGTTAGGCCTGCCAACTCCCACCAAGAACTAGGTATGTCGCGGTGTAACAAACAACAGCATTTGCAGGAGAGCCGAACCTCGATGTCAAGAGCCATTCTCTCTATGATTCTTATTATAATAACGTTTGTATAATGCACACAGCAACTTGGGGGCCAAAATGCTTCTCTGCAGACGACAAATTAGTGTACTGCCGCTTTGTCCGGGTGTCTTCTCACGGCTTTAGTCTTTCTTCCAAACGCGCATTGAGCGGAAGGTTGTTTGTGATAATGCTCTTTTCTACCTTTATTTGATTCTAAAAGGAATGGTGATATTCCTCTAGCTGTTGATATGTCCGAGTATGTTCGAGGGTGTAGGCTATGCTTGTGATGTGCCACATGATAAACCCTAGTGTTCTCAGCTTGCTAATTTATCCACCACATATCTCCATCCAGCAGCGTAGTCTCTGCAGTCAGGAACATGAAAGACTGTAAACTGGGGTGCAGAAAGGCGGCTAATATCTGACTTCATGGTTGTCACAAGTTCTCGGCTTTGCTTGGGCATCTTGTAATCATAGTGATAGGGGCAGTTTGAGTACTACATTTAAGTATTGTGTAAATGTCAGTGATGGCTTTTATCCAAGCTCAGAAACAAGGGGGCAACCTTGGCTTGTTAAAATAAAGCGGCGAATGGAGCTGACGATGGCTCTCATGATGTGTCGAAATATCCCAGGAGCCCTTTTATGTCACCACAAAACTGTGGCAAGAGAGCCTCATCAATGCAAGTTTCGCCGAGCCACGCTTTCTACCCTCTAGCCAAAAGTGACACCCAGCTACATACAAGAGGTATATAGGATTGTAAGGGTGATAACATAGCCATGGGAGCTGGAGTGTATGTGCAAAATGCAGCAAGTTAAGTGATGCCGATTTACAGTGGTACGACAAAAGGCTAACCTACAACGCAAGACAAGGACTCACTCATGCATAGGTTGGAAACAAGGTGCTCTCTAGGCTACAAGCAATGATGGAAGCCAGATGAACGACGATATTCCCTTTTTTGGGGCACCCAATACTCTTACACCTGAAGACATGATGCTGGGATCTACACTTATAGGTGCCCGCCAGCACACCATTTGGTATCACATCCTGCTGGATTGTCTACATAGCGAAACTACTAATTGGGGAAAACATGACTTGAAAAGGACTTTAGTTATAGTAGAGGTGACAAGAATACTTGGTAGGGTAGAGGGGACCATACGGTATCTATCACGGCTAAAACATGACAGCAGAGCCAACACGGAAGAAAAGAGATTTGTTTATCGAAGAGTGGCAAATATGCAGGATGTTTCTTGGGATATCAAATTGTCCTAATCCCGGACATTCTCGCGCGGCGGATAACACCGAATGGTGGTCTATAGGACATTGTGAGCACGATATCTTTGGCTTCAGTATAGAGATCTACTGTTATAAGGATTCCCGAGCAAGCGTCTTGTACTTCTTTTTAGTTGCTTACGAGCCAATAAATTACAGATTTGACACAATGAGCTAATGACGTTGACGTTTCCAAGGTGCCGATCCAGCCGATATGCTGATTTCGGGATTTGTCGCTGGAGGAAATGCTTCTTAGCGAGTTGCGACCATGAAAGAAAGACTTTTATCACTGCGGCCGCCGCCTTCGACATGCCTCTTGATTTATATGTTTGAAAAAGTATTGCTTTGTCAACTCTGGTGCTAGCTCTAGGGAGAAATACGGCGGCAGCTCACTGGGGAGTTGTCGACGGTATTTAATGCAAAGACCATGACAGGCATATAGATGCAAGTTGTCGACGGTATTTAATGCAAAGACCATGACAGGCATATAGATGCAATATCCGCGACCAAATATCTAACGGCAAGACTCTTTAGCTATGGAACTCTGCGTTGGAACTGAGGGCTGATCTATCATGGCGGAATGATCCATTCTAGAGCACAAGTATGGAACTAGAGTGCTTGAGACTAATACTGCGAGACATGTTGCTACTTGTACATGCAGATGGCCAGCTGTTCACCGTGTTATAGACAGAAGGGAAGCTGGTAATGGATCACATGGTTTCTGTCTAGACTATACAGGAACTTAGCCTACAGAGGATAGCACGATGCAGTCTAAATAGAGATGCATCATGGCTAAGTAGCATGCACACATAGAAGCCCAAGGATGGCTACTGGCCACTCCATAGCTTAGTTAAAGTGCAGGACTCGGATTCTAGCTAGGCACCAATATCTGTAGAGTCTTGGACCAGACCGCTGGTCAACACCGCCAGCCAGGCATTGACGGTACAGAGTCCTGGAATATATATTTGCGCTTGGTATAAACGTACAGTTAGTGCGCTTCTATGATGCTCGAGATAGAATTAGACGCTGTAACAACAAGCATACAGAGCACTCAAGTCACGTATTTTGAGCCGGAGGGACTTTTGAGAGAGGTGGTTGTAGCAGCAGAGATATCAGTACACTCAAGCACAACGCTTCGAACAAGCTGGACACATCGGGCAAGCAAGCCAGTGTAAAAGATGAGTCTAAGAATCAGCCCCATGCACGGGATATTGCGGACACTTCTTTGCTTCTTTGAGAAAGTTTCTGTTTTGGGTTCTTGTTTTACTTTTCTTGTTAGTTTTGTCATCCCGCCAAGGAAATATTAATAATAACAACCCATAGCGCTTCTAAGGCAGAAAAAAAAGATAATTAGCAGCCTCAGCACACAAACCCCTCCTGCCTGCTAGTGATCCGTGCTAGCTCGTAGGCTTCTATCCAGTTACAGACCACGAAGAGTTGCCTAAGGGTCTGTCATCAATTTGCGTCAGTCCAGGTGGGATAGCGCCAGAAACCAATCCAATGGCACGCAAATGCACAGGTACAGATGTCCTGCCTTGTAGACACTACCAGAGGAGGAGGAAAAGGCATTTGGAGGTCCCGTTTAGAGTCGCTTCTAATCACAATCGGCTTAAATGGCAAAGCACAAAGACCCATGCGCAGCCAAGCCGACCCCATAGATAACTGCAAAACAGTTAATGGGTATCGGTATACAGCAGCGGGGATGCATGTGCTGCAAACTGCCGTGCAAAGGCATTCCTTCGCTGTCGGCTGAGCTGCATTTGAGAACCAGCAAGACAGATGATTAACGCTATAGCTATAATAGCACCTGAACTATAGTTCTGCGTATTCCTATGTATTTCTTTCTCTTCAGTCTGGGAAGCAGGCTCATTTTATTTTCGCCAAGGCCAAAGGAAATACAGATAGCCCAACGAGAAAGGGCAACTTGGATGCTGCGAAGCGGTCAAGTTGTTATTCTTATTGGTTTATTCTTTTCCTTTTTCCATTACTGCGGTTTTGCTTGGCAGGTCCTCCTGGTAGTACTGTGTATAGTCTTATTATAGGCTTCATAAAACCCCCGAGTCGTACTTACTGGTTTGCCCAGGCCAAGAGAGACCCTGCTATGAAAGCTGAAGCCAGGGAGAAATCAGAGAACCAGCCCTATTATTATACAGCCTTGAAACATTGAGTTTAGGGGTACCAGGCTGGTGCTCGTAAAGTCAATCAATGAAGAATGGCCTGCCTCTCTAGTCATACATCTAGAAACCACACTGCACAGCACCCTTTGAGTCATGGAAAGACAGGACGTTGAGGATCTTCGGCATATGCAGCCATAGCCAGGATAAGCTATATATCTACCGACAACTTCATCTGTTCGTTGTCTTGACGGGGCGCTCCTCTGGGTCGCGTCGATAGGGCTAAAAATAGACCAAGGAACAGGGGGGATTTGTCCCGACATCCTGGAATTTACTGCGAGAAGTCCTTATGAGCGGTGTTGGTATGGTCTTGCTGTAGAATTGCCTGTATTGATCTTTTGTTACTCATTTCCCCTTTGTCAACCCCTGAGTACTTCGACTCTTACAGTCACCTCTACTTACTCATGCTCTCTGACAGTCTTAAGGTAGACGGCTCCAAAACTAACTACATCTTGCTGCATGGCTTCCCATAGTTTTCGGAACAGTCGGAACCTCTCGCAAAAGTGTGTCTGCCACGGAGATCACCTATTCCACTATCTGGTACGTGCTCTTCATAGACCCAGCTGAATCATCTCAAGGATAAATGGACCAAGCTCCATTGAGTAGAATAGAGACAGCCGGCCTTAGGCTGTCCGTTTTGTCCGGTAAGCGTCTCTGTTCGAGACCCGAAAATGGGCGTGAATGGGCCTTCGAATGGCCAGAGCGCTGGCCACAAGAGACATAACACCATGTTTCTGGGAATCATGTGGGTTACGTTGCAAGGAACCTTGTAAACTCAGTAATACAAGGATGCAGACGCCAAGCACGACTCATCTCGGGGAAAACAAGTGCAATAAACATGCTCAAGATGGAAAGCCTTGTGGTGCTGCAGCAATGGCTCTCTAGGCAACGCTTTCAGTACCCTCCAAGTCCGGCTTTGTTGTGTTTGGTGCTGTGTCTCTAGCCGGCCTGAAATACAAGCTGTTATCGAGCATGGATGGAGGCATGAACACCCTCCTCAATAGCGTGTGATAAAGGAACCTTGGAGAATGGCAATTTTAGGGCTCATGGGTAGTTATGTATCGATTGGCTTCTACAGTTGGAGATTTCCTTTTCCCTCTTCTTATCCTCGGTCAGTGGCTACACTACGTAACAATAGTCCAACGTGAAGATATTTTGTGTTTCTATTATCTGGAAATGGGGGTGATTCATTAAAGTGATCTACATCAATCTATAAGGGATATCGTTTTGTACGTAAGTGTCTTGCTCGGAAATTCATGGTCTGGATTTGCTATCATTGCATAACAGGCAGCGGACAAAACTCAAAGTCGGAATCCGAGTCAGATCCCTCTAGGCCACTGTCTTCGGCGCCATCGCGGGGCATATCAGCGTCTGCTGCTATAGAATTCAAAACAGTCCGGAAGTCAGCTTCTGAAACATCTTCAGCAGCCTTGATGGCAGCTTTTAGGTTGTCCTCAGCAGCAAGTTCAGCAGCATGCTCATCGATAGCATCAATAGCAGTGTTTTGATTCTCCGACACAGGTTGCTTGAAGGAGAACATGATGACTTCGACAACCATGGGCGGATGGCCGAATCTCCGGATCTCACGTTCTTGTCTGTTGATGGCGATTTTGTCGATTTCAGCCCCAGGAATCATCTGGACTGCGTAGTCGTAATAGAACATGCTGGTAAACATTTTCCAGTCTCCATCGCTGGGGGTGACTCTGATCTCCCCATTAGAGCCAAGGCCGTTAGTCTTGCGGTAGTTTCTGATGGTTGTGAGGATAGCCACGTCGTTGACATCCATGGCAATCCACTGCATATTGTTGTAATGCATGTTCTTCTGGAAGCAAAGCGCCCTGTACAGTTGGAAGACTGCTAGATTTTTCTCGCTGGGGCTTTCTCTCACTAGGTTGTTGTCGTAGATAGTAGTGGTTCTGTGCTCTTTGTCCAAGTAGATATGCAACACCGGATCCACGGCGATTTTGCCGTACCGCTCGGAATAGACCTTGATGCCACCGCCATCGAGATGCCAAGCGCCATATCCGTGCTTCGATAGGTAGTAGGGATCAGCAGGATTGATGGGCTTGGGAACTGAGATGGATGTGGGCTCAACAGACGTGGAAGCCAAGGTAGATGTGGGCTCAACAGATGTGGAAGCCGAGATAGATGTGTGCTCAACAGGCTCATCAAACTCATCGTTTTCAACGTTACTCTTTAAGCACGACCATGATAGGCAAAAACACATCATTGAAGAGAATCGCATGTTGGATGACGGGCAGTTGACACAAAGCACAAAGAAGGCGAGTAGAAAGTCCACGTAGTTCAGAGCAGAAAACTTTGAAGATAGAACGACAGGTAAGCATCAGGTCACATGTAGGGTAGGCATTGGGGTGGTATTTATTCTTTCGCTTTTCATTACCGTTAATTCCCACTCTAACATCATCTTTTACATTCTAGGATGCTGTGTTCATGATCGAGGACGAGTGCGAAGCCCACCTGGGGTTTGTTTACCCTGCCTACCCGGGAACGACGGAAACCAACAAAATAGAATAGCTGGAGAACGCAGGGCACCAGATGATGGTCTATGCCTTTCTGCAGCAACTTTCATGCGCCACGAGCGACACACGGCGGTAGACGGAGTAAAGTCAAGCCCGGACAGACTGAACGCTGTTTAAAGATACTCCTAGAAAACACGACGCACGCACACGCACGTCAACGCTATCATGAATAGGGAAGGGTCTTGAAAGCTTTGGCCGGACTTTTTGTCCCACGAGCAAAAGGGGAGACGCAATGCTAGATTATGATTAGGCAATGCCTAGCTGAGCGTTGAGGGTAAGCCCAGGCAAGAGAACAATACAAAAATAAGAAGACTCAGACGTTTGTCCATGGCAAGTCGTGGTTCACGGGCTTAGGGATGGCTTTGCGGCTCATAAGCAGCACTGACACATGTGACAGCCCTTTTTCTCACGACACTCTAGAGGAAGCAATAGGAGCGGCTGTGTGATGCAACTCAGTCCCATGCACGTTAAAAAAAGAAAGAAAGAAAAAAGCCGGCTGGTCGTTCTATAGAAGTTCATGTAAGTAGCTAGCTATAGGCTGTTTAGTTCGTCTATATTTATAGTGTGGTTGGTGTGCTGCTGAATGATACTGGCTGTACTATTTTGGCCACTAAATGTATTAGTAGTTAGTGGCTAGCTGTGCGCTGACAGCCCCTACCCACATCCACTATAGGGCCCCCAAAATGTCAGTTCCCAAGGTGGGAGGGGGGGGGGGCGGTCCATGTGTCAAATATAGATAGAAAGCCAGCTTGTGCCCAGGTGCGGCCGACTGATGACACTGACAGAGCACTATAAGGGACGAAAGGCATCCGGGGAGGTGATTAATGGACTGCCGTGGGGCAGCCTGTTTGCCTGGCTAGCCAGCCATGAAGAGGCCGGCTCTCTTGACAGCAGCCATGGCTATGGTTTTTGAACATCGCATTGTCCTAGAGTGTTTATTTCAGCCATTGTCAAAGAGCAGGAGAGGAGGAGCCGTCAAGTCACGACTAGAGTAGGCTGTGAGCTTGTGACCCATAACACCGAATGTATGCATCGTTAGTTTCTCTTTCGAGAATTAAACAGAAAAGAGTAAGATATAAGGTATGCATTACATACAAGTCCACGCTAGCTGAGCTTTTGGGAAGCACATTAAATGCATCTTGCCACTAAACTCTCCACGTGCATTGTGATGGCCAGCTATTCATGTTCCCTTTAGTTCTAGCGAAGGGGTCAGGTTCTCTAGCCATCTTCTCTGCAGACGCTTGTCTCGTGATTGCAGGCTGTGGTAACGCTAAACAAAGTCTGCCTGCCCTCAATAACCTCAAAAGCCCAGCTTCTTGAAATCGTGGATGGATTCAGGCAAGCACCCTGAGTGTACAATCTGTGTCCGGCTGAGTAGGCTGTTTGCTTTGGTTTAGGTTCTGATCCTACCAGGATTCTTGTGCATTGTGTTTTCTTGCTGATATTACGTTGTAACTATCACTTTCTCGTATCTTCACGATCTTGAGCTACGCAATTGATATATTTGAGGATCGGGCATTCTCATCCTCTTGCAGGTCACGACATGAGAGCTCGGGCTCTATTAATCTGTAAGAAAACAAGGAAATAGTAGAATCATACTTTATGAAATAAGTGGCTACAGGGTGGGATGTAAAGTTGCGAGGGGTCAACAGTTGACGGCATGGAATCTTCAGGCATAAAACTGTGTACTAGCTTCTCGACAAAGATCGTGAAGAAAGCGCGAAAAACCATGCATTATATCTAAATGATTCTCGGAAATCTGTGCGTTTCGTCTTCACATTATACTGACCAGCACGCTCACAAGCACTGTTGGAAATGTCAGCATTGGTTCCACCATTCTATGATATTAGTTTCAGCATCTCCAATATGGTAGCTCAGGACTGTACATCCGCTACTCTTGCCTTCTTGTGGACATTCTGTCGATTTCAGCACCGGCAATGATTCCAGCCCCATCTTCATAGGAGTGAGCCTTAGGAAACTTGGTCTACTCTTCAATCCCGGCACTAACACTGAGCCCTGCTTTGGAAGTGCGATTGCTGAACTTGTTCCATTGAACGGAGCAAGTGTGATGTCAAAACTTGATGAGCAACTGTGAACTCCAACATCGATTAAAGGGGAGGTTGGCCTCCCTAACCCTCGGGCTTCCACGATAGTGTTGAAAGCCAATTCTCAATCTGAATATTCCACAATGTGAGCTAGAAGACATCAGAACGTCTCCCAACACCAATTATTCAGGCACTTGCGCCACTTTCAAAAGGAACCAAGGCAGTGATGTGCAAGAACATCCGTTAAAATCCGAGGCCCAGATCCTTCAACAGGCAAATGAGGGTCTTAGCAAGCGGCATAAGGCAAAGAAATTCAGCTATGGAATGAAGGGATAAGTGAGATAGATCAGAAAGGCCTAGGTTTACAAGTGATGGTAGAACCATCCAGGAATGGTGGTCACGTTCGGCCAAATTTGGCGAGGATAAGCCGGTGTGGAGCTTGTACTAAGGTTGATCATAGGCCTGACAGGTGCGCAAGTATACACCTTTCCATAGCTACCCATTCATTTTCACGTCCCTAGGATGGCTTTCAAAAAAGGACACCATAATAAAGCCCAAAGCCTCTCGCAAGTCGATGCTAAATGGTCATCTGGGTTCTCTGTAGCCGCCATTTAAGCACCCCGCAACAAAATATATGGATGGCTCTCGGTGGCTAACTGAGCCATAGCACTATCCTCTACTAGATATGGTATGGCCAGACCAAGAGTTTTGAACAAGTTCTCGAGGTCTTCAATCGCACGATTCTACCTTCAAAGATCCTATGTATTCGTGTCACCCACGGAGCTCATATCTGCCATATATCTCTCTACAGTAGCGAGTTTTAGGTATCCATTTCATTTCTGGTCTCATCCTCTAAATGGCAGTAAAAGGCTTGCATGCTTCCTTAGACTATGGGCTACTCTCGGCACTTATCTCAGGGCCAATATCTTTAATAGCCCAAGATTCAGTGCCAAGTTATAATATTGCTTGGACGTTGATCCCCGCATGTTGTCCAACAGAGCATCACCAACATTCAACAAGCCATCGCCGCAGACTCTGAGGTAGCCAGGGCCAGCAATATTAATGATCTCATAGGTTTCAGTGTTAGGACTGCTTGGAAGATGTTCATGCTTGGGGACTATGATGTCACTGTTACGCAGCATGAAACAGACGGACTGCTACTGGTGGTCATGATGAGTCTCAGCCTACATTCTTTTCGTTACCAGGAAAAGGAGGAGCACATGTTCCGTCCTTCAAGGCACTGACTACTATGATTACTGCTCCAAGCTTCGAACTACCTAATAATCTGGATGAATTGGAGTTTTACCACGATCCCTATGATAAGAATCTTATCAACAAGATCGGGAAGCCCGAGGGCTTCATCGGCCTCCCAGACTACACTATATACGAGTATGGACATAGGATTGTCAACACTGCCTGGAAAACTTCCTTTGAGAAGTTGAAGGAAGTAGCTCAAGGTACGACGTTATTCATCGAACACAAGCTCTTCGCCACAGCTACTACGACGTCGAATGTCCTCTCGTATTCCTCGGGTGATGCTATTGTACGCGAGGCAGGTGAAAATGACCAACCCGCAGCCACTGGTACTCTTGAGATGATTGATGCTTCTCAGAAAGGTAGTGACGCTGTTTCTGTAGACTCCAATATCGACACGTGCAAGCCTGACCCCGACTTTTTCACAGAAGAGTCTTTAGACTCGACTACCTACAGCACCATCATTTGAACAATTCTAGTGTGGCCCTAGAACGATCAAGATTATTAGCAAATTATAGAGAAATTGAAGGCAAGCTTTCGCTTGCTGTAATAGTGAGAGGCCTTGATACTTGGGCTTCAGCAACACCCTGGAGATGGCAATGTCAGTGTTTCAGACTAATGGTAGTGAAGTTGGTGGGAATACGAAAAAGACCAAGTACCCACGGGATAAACGGAGCGGCAAGTTGCTTTCTATGATTTCTTTTACTGTTATATGTATTTGAAATTAGCATGAATTTTAGTTCGCAAATAATATTTGAAAGTCCAATAAGCCACGGCGAAACTAACGCAAGAATGAACACTGCCCGTGAGGTTATATATGACTTTATTGCAAACGGAGAAAGGCAACACATTAGAGATACTTCATACATTTGATACTGTAGCCTTTCAATTAGCATCTTGGCTAGCTACGGAAGTCATTTGAGCCAAACGCGAAGTATTGGTTCATGATTGAAATGGGCTGTTCAGCTATTTTTTGAAAAAGGATAATCGTATATACGATAAGTTGTATATATCCAGTAGCCAGGACTTCACATCATGGTTAATATTGCTTGACCTTCTGATGGCCAGTATATTTGAGGTGTAATTCATGTACGATTGGAATTTCTTGTAAAACAAGGTGTACAGAAAGTCTACCTTGAAGGCTGTCAAGACATCAAGTGGAGATCCAGATGTATGTTTCGTCCACGATATCTCAATCACGTGTGCTTTGTATGTCTTCTATTATAAGCTACAGGAGCAAGAATCAGAGACACGTGGATGGCAGCGTTGTGGTTTGTGTCCAACTAGTGAAAATTGTTAAATTCTTAAATGCTTGAATGCTTCAAATGATGGTATCTAAAAAGTCTTAATAAATACAATGAGCCGCTCGCCCATCTTTTCACAACATGCAACCACGCCATCACTGGACGCAAGATATCTATTTAGTGGCGAGAAGCAGGAGGCTGCTCATCTTCCGCTGCAGCTAAGACTAAACCATCAAGTTCAGTAAACAGAGTTTCCAGAGATGCGCTTTGTTGCTCTTCATCCTCGGCGAAAAGAGCCCGCATTGCAGCGCCCTCGTCTTCCTCGTCCTCCCACTCGCCATCCTCATCCTTCTTCAATCCCTTCTTCAGTTCCTCCGCCCAATCTATCGCCGCGTCATTGTGGCTGTCTTCGCCATTCTGGCTTCCCTCTGCTGGGAAATGGAAGTACAACGAATCGATGTCGATAGTGTCGTCAAAGATTTCCCGTTGCACTTTTCTGATAACAACGGCTTCGGCGGGCTTGCTGTTGACCGCTGCTGCGTTCTTGTAGCACTTGGTGTCCAAGATCGCCTTCCACTCCTTATCGTCAGCATGGACAGTAATATCCTCCGTTGGTCCAACATTGCGGCTCTGACGGATCTCACTGATGAGTGTGTCAGTTTCCAGGTCTCCGTCAACTTCCGAAGCGATCCAATTGATATCTTCAGGCTTGCGATTGCGCTTCTCTGCTAGAGAGTTGTAAATACTGCTCAGGCTAAGCTTCTTTTCGCTTTCAGGCTCCAAGTCATTGTCAGCAATGAAGATGGTGGCCATGTTCATCCGGGGATGGAAGCGGATGATGTCGACCAGCTGGTAATCACCATCCCCATCCTGGAAAAGAACAGAATCTATATCTCCAGAGCTCTTGACTTGGTAGCCATGGTCCTCGATGATGCCAGCCTTGGCAAGGCTGACAATGGATAGAACCAGGGGCAAAGAGGCTGAAGTGAATCTCATTGTGGCAGGTGGTGTTAGAACAAATATATGAAAGGGGTGTAGGGCTAAAGAGTGTAGTAACAGTTGTATGGTTGAAATGGTGATGTGATGAGGAGAAGATGTGATACTTCTTTACTCGAAGTGCGTGGCATGCGTCCGCCTTTTAACTTCTTTGCCAACTACATCTAATGTTTGCTTTGAGCACCAAGCTACGATATACTGTACGCTTTTTTTTTGTTCGTAGAGATCGCAAAGGCCACGAACCGCTTGATTGCACTTGCAACAAATGCGGTCACAAAGTGTATTGGCTTCATATGGCCCCATGCGCTAACAGCCCGGGCTTAACGACGACTCTGGCATTGAATCACCAGCAGGCTCACATAATGAACAATCCTCAATCTAACTTTAGCAATCAAAAGTCACACTTACGAGTTGCAAATCCAGCTGCTTGTCATAAAACAAGCTATGAATCTGATGCGAAAAACCAATAGGTAATGCGTATGGATTAGCGACGATGCAGCATGAAGAAGTCATAGAGAAACTTCACATGGCAGGCCGGCAGGGGCTCATAATTCTGTTTATTTCCCCCCTACCCCCGCGTCTTTACTACCTAAAGACAGGGACGATGCATTCATTTTTCTAGGCGCCCTGATCACTTCATCAATCCCAGCAGGTGCAATTACTATGAGCTGAGGAAGCTGACTCTTTGCCAATGCTGTGCACTTGCAGGACATGTGTTTTGGATCCAGAGTCTTGTGCTGAAAGGCTTAATGTCCTGCTGTATTGTGCATTTCCTGAGATACAAGCACTGAGACTGTCAAAATCCATGATAGGGCTTGTGCGCGAGCTGCATAGGGTGCAAGGACTGAACTACAATATATTTGGTGTTTATAGTCCCTGCGCTCTGTGCTCTAAACTCTTCGGAAACTACGAATCTTGGTTCTATTTGTATGGTAACATGACAGCCACAAGCACTAGCATCTATAAGCCTTCAACGATCTAAACGCGTTGCTTGTCATCAGCTTCTTTAGTTCAGCAAGTAGCAACGGCCATATTGTTAAGTATATGGCTGTATCTTTGATGATCATTGGAACTCACAGTGGCAGTAGGGCAGCAATCGTTTCTATGTCTAGAATCTGCATGTTCCATTGCCCGATTTGAGCATTTTGCCTTGGTTGTGGACAGTCCAGTCTGCTGATGAAATTGAGATACAATCTCCAATGTTTCACATTGACAGATATGAATCACATGTGGCACAGCCGCCAACAGCGCCATATCAATAAGCCCTTTATATGTGATAATGAACTCCGAATATATATATGAGCTACGTAACATAGATAGGGTGGTTACGTCGAAACGAAGCTATGAACCTGGGTTCCAAGCGATCTACTCATCCACATCTTCAGCTGTGTGTATAGTTCAATATTAACGCAACATTACTTTCTCTATCTCGTGTGTCCCTATTCCCTTTTTCGTCTGCACCATCCATCATCCTGACGCTTGCATATCTCAGTGAAATTACTAAGTAGACAATCAGATGAACTCTTCTTCCAATGTGTTCTGATACCTCATTTCTTTCATATTCTCAGGTATAAGTACAATATCAAGATTGAGAGAGGCATAGATGGAAACATTATGGGTTTGTGTCCAATTAGTCGAAATGCTCAAATGCTTCAAATGATGGTATCTAAAAAGTCTTAATAAATACAATGAGCCCCTCGCCCATCTTTTCACAACATGCAGCCACGCCATCACTGGACGCGAGATATCCATTTAGTGGCGAGAAGCAGGAGGCTGCTCATCTTCTGCGGCAGCTGAGACTAAACCATCAAGTTCAGTAAACAGAGTTTCCAGAGACGCGCTTTGTTGCTCTTCATCCTCGGCGAAAAGAGCCCGCATTGCAGCGCCCTCGTCTTCCTCGTCCTCCCACTCGCCATCCTCATCCTTCTTCAATCCCTTCTTCAGTTCCTCCGCCCAATCTATCGCCGCGTCATTGTGGCTATCTTCGCCATTCTGGCTTCCCTCTGCTGGGAAATGGAAGTACAACGAATCGATGTCGATACTGTCATCAAAGATTTCCCGTTGCACTTTTCTGATGACAACTGCTTCGGCGGGCTTGCTGTTGACCGCTGCTGCGTTCTTGTAGCACTTGGTGTCCAAGATCGCCTTCCACTCCTTATCGTCAGCATGGACAGTAATATCCTCCGTTGGTCCGACATTGCGGCTCTGACGGATCTCACTGATGAGTGTGTCCGTTTCTAGGTCTCCATCAACTTCCGAAGCAATCCAATCGATATCTTCAGGCTTGCGATTGCGCTTCTCTGCTAGAGAGTTGTAAATACTGCTCAGGCTAAGCTTCTTTTCGCTTTCAGGCTCCAAGTCATTGTCAGCAATGAAGATAGTGGCCATGTTCATCCGGGGATGGAAGCGGATGATGTCGACCAGCTGGTAGTCACCATCGCCATCTTGGAAAAGAACAGAATCTATATCTCCAGAGCTCTTGACCTGGTAGCCACGGTCCTCGATGATGCCAGCTTTGGCAAGGCTCACCATGGATAGAACCAGGGGCAAAGAGGCTGATGTGAATCTCATTGTGGCAGGTGGTGTTAGAACAGATATATGAAAGGGGTGTAGGGCTAAAGAGTGTAGTAACGATTGTATGGTTGAAATGGTGGTGTGATGAGGAGAGGATGTGATACTTCTTTACTCGAAGTGTGTGGCATGCGTCCGCCTTTTAACTTCTTTGCCAACTACATTTAATGATTGCTTTGAGCACCAAGCTACGATATACTGTACGCTTTTCTTTTGTTGGTAGAGATCGCAAAGGCCACGAACCGCTTGATTGCACTTACACCAAATGCGGTCACAAAGTGTATTGGCTTCATATGGCCCCATGCGCTAACAGCCCGGGCTTAACGACGTCTCCGGCATTGAATCACCAGCAGGCTCACATAATGAACAATCCTCAATCTAACTTTAGCAATCAAAAGTCACACTTATGGGGTGCCAATCCAGCTGATTGTCATAGAACAAGCTATGAATCTGATGCGAAAAACCAGTAGCTCATGCATATGGATTACCAACGATCCAACATGAGGAAGCCATCGAGAAACTTCACATGGCAGGGCCGACAGGGCCCAGAATTCCACCTACCCCCTGTCTCCAGTGGGTAAGATACCTTGCAAAAAAAGCTATCCCACTCCGAATAACTACACGTTGTGAGTTTGACGATTGAACCCCATTTATAACAGCTTTGAAATGCCCGATTCACAGCCAATAACACACTACCTTCGTTGATAAGCTAACATGCTCTAAGCTCATATATCACCGTATATCACCTTACCGATGCGTGAAAATCCGAGCAGAGGATCTTAGGCTGGCTATTTGTTAACAGCCTAACCTGAGTCTGTAAAGTTCGAGTTGAGCACATAATGTTCGTGCCCAGAGTGCTCATCCCAGATCGGTGACCTACTATGCTCGATGTAAGAAGAATGACATCTTACGATTATAGCCGTCACTTTTATTCTCGCCATCATGTAATTACACGATCATTTGTGTTAGCTCAGCTACGAAGATGGATCCCAGCAAGACACACTAAGCACGAACATGCCCGAATAGAAGAACAACAAAGGAATAATCTAAGTTTATAGCGACATTTGTCATTGCGGATGAAATAGGATCTTTGTCCGCACTTGAAAAAAGAGTCGATGCATTCATTTTTATAAGCGCTGGCATCAATTCATCAATGCCAGCAGCTGCGATTACAATATGAGCTCAGGAAGCCGAGTCTTGTCAATGCTGTGCACTTGCAGAAGATGTGTTTTGGAACTAGTCTTGTGCTAAAAGACTAACTGTGCTGCTGTATAGTGCATTTTCTGACATACAAACACTAAGCCTGTCAGAATCCATGGTAGGGCTTGTGTGCTAGCTGCATAGGGTGCAAGGACTGAACTGCGATATATTTGGGGTTTATAGTCCCTGCGCTCTGTGCTCTCCACTCTTCGGAAACTACGGCTCTTGGTTCTTTTTATATGGTATCATGACAGCCACATGCACTACCATCTATAATCCCTAAACGATCGAAACGCGTTGCTTGTCATCAGCTTCTTTAGTTCAGCAAGTGGCAACAGTCATATTGTCAAGTATATGGCTGTATATTTGATCATCATTGGATGTCACAGTGGCAGTAGAGCAGGCGGTGATAATGCTTTTTAGTACAGCAGCCCTCACCCAACTTTAGCTTGGTGCACGTTTAGCTTGTGGTCTTGTTCTTGGCATGGAGGGGTCTGTCCGAGCAAATGTAATTTGATACTGAGAAACAGAAAAACCTAAAGTAAACCAAGGACTCTAGTGTCACTAAAATAGGGCTAACGTACATGTTAAGCGAGTGAACCGAAAGAGCAAGTCGCAAAAACCTGACCTTCTTGGCAGAAATCGCATAAAAAATACAGCAAACCATTTCATTAGTCCATATCGATATGAGAGCTGAGTCCTGGCTCAATCCCTGCATGTTCTAGATGGGTTCCTGAGGATGGGCTCTGTGCTGGCGGATAGGACTGCTAGACTCAATATCTTGCCGAGAATAACGCAGTAGAAAGTGAAGTCGGATGGTGAAGCCACCGGTGTCATTATACAGGGAAGTAGTATGTGCTTACTTGCATTCTTCCTTGGCTTTGCAAAACGGGCCGCCACTTCAACAGTCAGCACGATTCTGTCATTTGCAGTTACTGTTAGTATTGTTTCTTCGCCCTATTTAACGTCTACATACTACTCATCCACAGCAATGCGGTGGCGTGTTTCCGATGGGGGCACCTCCCGTGGAAGTTGAATTTAGAAGGTCTTTGCTCTTGCAACCCGCTCTAGCCAGCTGGCCAGCTGCTTCGTTGCCCTGAACTTCACAGTATCCCGGGACCCATTACACCTTGCTGGCTGGCCTTTCCAGGATTAGGCTGTCGTGTTCGCCCTCCTATCTTGAGCAATAACGGTCGATCTCGTCTATTACAAGCTCCGGAGCTTCGTTTGATCTTAGTTATTCCTGTAGACGTTAAATATACTCAAATCACAAGATTACAAGCTGTGAAGCTTTCGACTTGTGCATGTGAAGGTCGACTTCAGTGGCAACTCCAAGTCGCTTGGGGGCAGCAATCGCTTCTGTGTCTAGAATCGGTATGTCCCATTGCCCCGTGTGAGCATTTTGCCTTGGTTGCGAACAGTCCAGTCTGCTAATAAAATCGAGATACAATCTGCCATATGAAATAAGCTCCTGCCAGCGAAAATGGAGAAACACAATAGGTTGAGACCACACTCGGAAGGACCAGACATGCCGCTCCGTAAGTGGTTTGTCAAGGAGCAGGAAACAAAGCGACACCAGGCAGGTGTAGAGGATACCCTACCAGGGACGGTCATTGCCTACTCCGACGGATCAAAAGACGCAAGTGGCAGCACGATGGCGGTATGGGCTATCATCGAGGACAGAGCTACCCAGGAGGAAAACCACACAGCTCTGGGAAAGTGGATGGAAGTGGCGAATGCGGAGGCAGTCGGCGCCCTCGAAGCGACAAAGAGAGCGACAGCCCGTGGAGGAGCTGAGGAAATGTGGCTATGTCTTGAAGAACAGAGGAATTGTGAACCGTCTTCGCAACGCAGCCACCAAGAACACCACATCACAGGAAGCAATACACGAGACGAGAAGACTCCTAAAAGCCTGGGTAGACGAAAGGCCCGGAAGGCTCACCAGAGTGCTGTGGGTCCCAGAACACATGGGCATTGAACGCAACGAGCTGGCAGACACACAGGCTAAGGTATGATGTCAGGAACTGACAACGGAACACCGTCTCGTCCTCGCGGGGGCGCGAAGATAGAAGAGAGACCAGTTGCGCCTCAACTACGAGGAGTGGTAGAAGGACCAAAAGGCATACTGCCCTTTAGGAACCGGTGTCCCCCATTCTTGGTTTTCGATACAAAGGGCTTTTAAGGATAGAGCTGGGCCACATACTCGCCGCCAGAACAGGCGATGGGGGCTTTTACAAGTGCCATGAGCCATGGTGACACACATGCACGCTTGGATACAAGACCTGCATCCAGCCCAAAGAGCGAGGCCACTGATGGACCTGCAAAGCACTGCCGATACTTTGGAGCCAGTGGTTCGCGGGCAAGCTACTGGAAAATAGAAAAGCGACATGCTACGTCGGCAATGTACTACGCCACAACCGAAGGTTTATCAAGGAGAAGCAAAATCTAGAGCCCGAGCTGAACGCTTCAGACACCACGGAGGCTACTCCCCCTGAACAGGCGGGGAGAGGCAACTCGCTGCCGCCACACACTGTAGGAGATCGAGCGAGACAAGTCCAGCCTAGGATGCTGCAGCCAACCTAGGGACAGAACGACAAACGACGCAGAATGGGACGGGGAAGATGAGGGGAAGCGAGGCGGAGGAGGGGTCAGAGAAGGGGAGATATAATGTTAAATTTGCGGGAATCGGAAGGAGATGTCGATGAATGTTCCATGAGAAGGTGCGAAGGGAGCTAGCTCTACTACCTATCACCAGCAAAGGGGAGGAAAAAAGAAATACACTTTGCGGCAACAGCCATGCATACGGAAGGACAAAACTGGTATACTCCGCCGGGGCCTATCCCCTGTGAGGAAAGCCGGCGTCCTTTTGGACTGGTTTACACGTGGTCGTCGCAAAGCAAAAACACCAGGTACCCAATCCTAGAAACCCGCAGGCATGCCCTAGGGCTATGCTGGATCGAGAGCTCTCCTAGCCTGAGAGCCGGAGGGTAAAAAGTCATAGGAGAGACTCAAAGTCTAACCAGACCAGCAATTGCTGACCTCCCGGAGGTTGCAAGAAGATGACATCAACCAACAGCATCCGTCCGGAAGACGCCGTCGTATTGTTGCGTGATAACAGTAGGTAGACGTAAAATAAGGCAAAAACATTAATAGCATTAACAATAACAATAAACTATGTTTCACATTGATAGATGTAGATCAAATAGACCAAACCCTTATGATGTGCTGCAGATAGGTAGTATTGCCGCACAGCCGCCAACAGCGCCGTATCACTAAGCTCTTTTAATTTATCTTAAACTCGGAGTATATCTATTAGCCAGGCAACATAGATAGGTTCCTAGCGATCTGCCCATCTACATCTCTAGCTGGGTGTACGGTTCAATATTAACGCAACATTACTTTCTCTATCTCGTGTGTGCCTATTCATTTTTTCGTGACTATCATCCATCATGATGACACTTGCGTACATCAGTGAAATTATTAAGCAGACAATCAGATGAACCCTTCTTGCAATGTGTCCTGATGCCATGTTTCTGTCATATTCAGAGGTATTAGTACAGTAACAAGGCCCAGAGACGCATGGAAGGCAACATTATGGGTTTGTGTCCAACTAGTGAAAATTCATAAATTCTTCATTCAAATGATGGTATCTATATAAGCTTGATAAAAACAGTGCGCCCCTTGCCCATCTTTTCACAACATGCAGCCACATCATCACTGGACGCTAGATATCCATTTAGTGGCGAGAAGCAGGAGGCTGCTCATCTTCCGCTGCAGCTGAGACTAAACCATCAAGTTCAGTAAACAGAGTTTCCAGAGACGCGCTTTGCTGCTCTTCATCCTCGGCGAAAAGAGCCCGCATT
>JAXASZ010000406.1:0-76983 GCA_038407095.1 Ceratocystis destructans
TCTCCCCCCCCCCCCCCCCTTCTCTCTCTCTTCTCCTCCTGCCACTGCCCCCTCATTCATTCTCGTGTCCTCGCCCCATCTCGTCTGCAATCTTGTCAAAGCCTGGCTCGAGTCCAGCTTGTCTGGGTGGTACATGGGGGTTAGCGCTGTTGTGTCTGGATGCACATGTATGAGTCGAGACAGAGACAAAAAGGCAGAGCAGAGCGTCTGTGGGCGGTGAGAAGACCTCAGGCGGCTGGTTCATAATTTAACCTCTTCTTTCTTGGCTTCTTCTGTCCGCCGTTCTCCTAGCAGGACAATGTAAGACTTGCCTAGTGTTGTACAGTAGAATGCGACCCGGTAGCCTACATGTCTGTCGGCAGCTCTAGCCCGGTACATGCATAACTACGATCCACTCTAATGTTGGCTAACTTGCGTTGACCAAAGCCTGGCTCCTCTGTGTGTCTCCTTCTGTCTAGCCTGTCAAGAGCAATTCTTTGCGTCCTCCTCCTCATCCTCCGCCTCAATCCAAATGCTGATTCTCTCCTTCTTTCTCTCTCTCCTACCCCTACTTATCCCATCAGCTGCTGCAGATCCGTGGGCGGCCACCGCACCTGTGCAAATGTCAAACACCGCTTGATGCTCTGCAGATATTTTCGTGTCACCTCGTCGCCCATCACATGACCCTTTTCGCCATTATGCAGCTTCTCGCGCGCACTGCGTTCGTGAATGCCCACCATGGTCACTCCAATGGGCCATGCTGCCTTTCCAATGCTCAGGCGCAAATAACCATCGTTCGCATCCACGTACCGCCGCTCTTGTGCTGCTTTGACAATCTCGACAATTGGCTCCAGGACCGAGTCTTCAATGTCGTCTTTTTCGAACTTGCGGAAGAGCTGTAGAGAAGGAGATAACTGGGTTAGCAAGCAGTGTAGAGACGTGGAGAGAAGCTGCCTAGGGGGTGAGTAGCAGTAGAGCCTAGTTCTTGCTCGCCGTAGCCATGATGTAGCTATAGCCGTACCCTCGCCATCTTGACTCACCGGTTTCATGTCTTCTCGGCATCTCTCCATTGTATTGTAGGCGGTCCGGCTAGCGCTTGTGTCTACACGCTCCCGTTCCATTGCGCGCTGGTACTCCACCAAGACCATGGAAAAGTACGATGCCAGCTGCCGGAATAGGTACTTGCGCCCGGACTTGTCCTGGGGCACGCTCCCGTCCAGCCGCATGTCCTTCTCCTCAACCGGCTGCAAGGTTGTCGGGATCGGCCCGTCAGTGACCACTGTCGCCAGCCTGTGGTACCGGCGTACACGCTGCCAGTGCGACTCGCCAAACAGCCTGACCGGGTGTCCTAGTTCACGCAGTCGCAGTGCCAGGTCCTCCTCGGCCACATCGTCGACGCCGTCTTCCTGTGCCTTGCGACTCTCAGTCTCGGCATCGTCGGCTTTCTTAAGCTCTGGCAGGCCCAGACGCCTGCGGCGCGCAGCTTCCTCCTCAGCCTCGCGCTCCTCGCGGGCTTGTCGCGACTGTTCGGCCAGCCGTTGGCGCTTTTCCTCGCGCTGACGCTTTGCCTCGGCCTCCTCCTCTTCGAACTTGCGCTTTGCGTTTTCCTTCTCGGCGCGAGCCTGGGCTGCAGCGGCTTGCTCGGCTTTGTATGCGGCTACTCGCTCAGCCTCCAGCTCAGCTTTCTTGACGTATTTCTTGGATTTTTCCGGCTTGGCCTTAGCCAGCTCCTTTGACATGAGAGACGCAAAGTCCATTTTTGACGGTTCAGTTGAGGCGATGATGGAGGGAGAAATCAGTACGGCGAGCAATGATGGCGTGGATATAGGATGGGTGTTTGAAGACATGGCCCAGCTCCACGCCAAATTTCGGCTAAGCTGCGCCGCTTATACTTCGGCTAAACGCTACAAAGGGCTAAACCTGCAGTGGAAGGCTCTCATCTCGTCGTCTTCGTCTTTGGTCCAATTTCCAGTTTTGAGCTTTCTTGCTCCTCTACGTCATACATTGTGTCTTGTCTCTTGTGTCTTGTCTCTTGCCTCTTTTTTCTTGCCTTTATCTCCAAGTTAGACACACTCCGTCGCCCTGTCCTCCCTCTCCCTGGCCAAAATGACAAACTGGCACTGCGACGACGATCCAACACCCTTCCACATCCGCGTTTACACCAGAAACAACACCTTCATCCAGTAAGCCGGCCGCTATCCACCACCCCTTGGCCTAATTCCGCCTTTCCCCCCTCGTCTACACTTTCAGCACTAACCAGTGAATCCCTCTAACCCCGCAGTCCCGACGATCTCGCCTTGCATCGTCCGCCCAAACACCTTGATATCTACACCCTCCCCAGCTGCACACTCGGCAATCTCGCCCTGCTGATAGCGGCTGAACGACCCGAAACCTACCCCGTACCTGCACTAGGCACGCGCGTTGCCTTCCAACATATCTATCCTAACCCATCAGCCCACGATTCATCCAACTCCGCGTCGCTGCGGCCGCGCTACATGGCTCGCGATCTGGGGAACGTGGTTCTGGGTGGCAGCGGTATCGGTGCTCTAGCGGCGCCCGAGGACACAGACGATGACGAGGACAATTCAATGACCGGACTGGATTCCCACGGGCGCAGATTGCCTCCGCTGCCGGTCGACGAGGCGCTCAAGTTTGAAACAAGAACGCTCAAGTCGCTGCGCTTCGTGCCAGGTGATGCCATTGCCGTAGCCGTGCTGCCACCTATGGATGATGGGCACGTGGCACCCATGACGACGCTGCGCCGGGACAGAGGCGCGGTGGATCGAGATCGCAGCAGCTGGGGAATGGGACGGGAGAGAGGTGGTGGCGGCGGCGGTGGCGGCGGCGGCGCAGGACGAGAAGGTCGGAGGAGTGGCGGCGGTGGGTTTGACATTCCGCGGGGCGACTGGAGACGAGGCGATCGACTGCCTGAGGAGTCGTTTCCTCGGCCGCAAAGGGGCCGGCGGCGGTAGTAGTCCAGAGTGTGTATGTTGCAGTGTGTGCTTTGCGAGGATGTTTCGGGGCTGGTTTTTTATTTTCCATCTTTTATTTTCCATGCTGTGTTGTCAGTCCCTTTACATTCAATCCCAAAATCAAAAACCACAGATCACCCTTCTCGCATCAGGCTACCTCGCTATTCTTTGTCTGTTCAATTCAGTGGCAAATAACAATAACGTTGGTCAAGTAATTCCCGCAGGTCTGTTGATCTTGTCCGGTCGTGTGCATTTCCTCGACCGTCTGTTTGTCTGTCTGTATATGTGTATCTGTCTGTCTGTCCTGCCGCCATGGGGTGGTCTTTCAAGCCAGGCCCGCAGCCCCAGTCCTTGATGCGCCATAGCTGCTGCTCAAATCCAAGTTGGTTCGATTCAGCGTCGCAAGGAGATGAAAGGACGGGCTGTGTCATCTTATTTCTCAAGAAGCGAGTCGCCCTTGCGCTTGGCGCGGAAGTCCAGAAGGCCCTAGTCCGGTTAGCTTTCCTCCATCGACCAGAGAGAAGCATGCCATGAGCTTGCTGCCCAGGCCTAAAACCGCTACTCACATCCATCTTGTAAGCCATCATGCCGACTATCGAGGGAACCACAAAAATGTAGATGAACGAAATGCGGGCGGTCCTCGGCGTCCAGCGGAAGTACTGGTAGCGCTTGGTTTGCATGTCTGCGGTTCCCGTCAGTGACTTTGGCTCCTGCTACGGGCAGATTCCAGGGCTATCCTACCATTGAGTTTGGCAAACGCCGGGTCCAGAGGGGCTGCTCCAGGCTGTTAGTGTGCGGTCTCTTTTATGTGTCCAGTGTGTGGTGATTCATACGGTGACCGTGGCCTGCCATTGTGCCGGTGTTGTGAGTGAGTATTGTGCTGCGAGGAAGGCAAGAGAAGACTACGATCGATCGAGTGGGCCGCAAGTACGAGGGCTGTTGAGCTGCTGGGCTGTTTTCGGTGGTGGGCGTCAGCTTAAGAGTGGCTGTTTCGTGATCGCTTCATCCCGCAGCAGCTCAGAAGCTGGAAAAAAACTGGGGTAGCCTTGTCGCAGCCTGAGATCTAAGGCAGCCGAGAAAGTGTTGGTCCTGCACTAACCCATGGTTCGTGCCAAACCCTAAAGACGCACGCAGATCAAGTCGAGGAGCTCTATTCCTTTTCCAGAGTCAACCCGGAAGACATGAAACCAACAGACAAGGAAACGCTAGTGTATTCTTAGATTGATGAAAGTCTGTTGTCGTTCGTAGCTGCCACAGTTCACGTGCAAGCTGATTAGCCGCCTGCTTCTGCCTACTCTGTGCTTACAACGCCATTGCTCCTCACTGTCCTCACTGTCCTCGTTATCACTCCATCACCATCACCACCAAAGCCTTCTCGCCAGGGCTCCTGCATCCAGTCCCTTAGCAGGTTGTCACCATGATTGCTGGCTGCTTCATTGGCTTCAACGCCGTCTTTCTCGCTGTATTTGCCTTCGTCCTCTTCTACTCTATCATCCAGCTCCAGCCTACTAGTCCCTCCTTCAGACATCGCTCTCTATATCTGCACGACGATGGCTCCTTTGACATACTCGTCTTTTCAGACCTTCACTTTGGCGAGCAAGAGCACGGCTGGGGGGTTGCCCAGGACCGCAAAAGCTTGGCCATTATGCATAGCATTCTAGATGAGGAAGATCCCGATTTCGTCGTCATCAACGGCGACCTGATTACGGGCGAGAACACATTCCGTGAGAATGCCTCGTCCTATGTCGACCAGGCAGTGGCTCCGCTGGTGTCGCGTGATATTCCTTGGGCATCGACCTACGGCAACCATGATTCCAGCTACAACCTCTCGCGAGAAGCCCTCTATGAGTCTGAGTCTCGCTATCCTCTATCGCACACCCAGTACGGCGACAAAGCCCTTGGCGGAGTCACCAATTATCACATTGAGGTTCTCGACCGAAGCGGCCGCGCCGCCCTGATTCTGTGGTTCTTGGACAGCCAAGGGGGCAGTTTGTTCCAGGCAAATGGCAACCAGACGCAAACCGAGATCCCCGGCGTGGTGAGCAACGCTACAGTTGACTGGCTCACCAAAACGCACCAGCAGCTGATTGACCGCCATGGCCGTGTTTTGCCTAGCCTGCTGTTTGTGCATATCCCGCCACATATATTTGCCGAGACGCAGACCTCCAAGTCGTTTGCGCCAGCGAGATTCCCGGGCCTGAACAAGGACTACCCGCTATCGACACAGCATGGCTTGGGGCTGACGGACTCTAGACTTGTGGATGCGCTCTTGGGCCTGGAAGGCTTGCATAGCATCCACTCGGGCCATGACCACGGGGCCTCGTGGTGTGCGTCTCGACAGCGGCCAGCCCGCAAGATAGACCAGAGGGAGCACGCTAACGGCGCCCCCATATTTCTGTGCTTTGCTCGCCACACTGGCCAGGGCGGCTATGGGGACTGGACACGCGGGGCTAGGATGCTCCGCGTGACTGTTTCTGAGAAGGCAGATGACAGCAGAGACGGTGGCCATGTCGAAGTGGAAAGCTGGGTGCGGTTGCAGAGCATGCAAGCGATTAGCCGTGTGTCTCTGAACGAAACATATGGGCAGGATGAGTACCCGTTAGAGGATGTTGAGTAGTAGCTGTGGCAGTACTGTAGCTTAGAGCTTAGGGGGCTGGGGTAAGGTGAACAGGGGCCATCCATGCCTTGGCCGGATGGGCGAACAGGGGCAATATAGGGCAGGGCGCCTAGCTCTGGGTCTAACGGGTCCTGCTGTGGTGTGGTGGGATGCCTATGGTGCGCTGCATTGAGGTGCGCTGGCCTGCTGAATGTTCGCTCTGCTCGTTTCGTAGGGAGCCTTTTCACTAGTGGTTTCTTTGTTTCTACTGCCTTGGTTTTGTTTCTTTTCCCTTTCTTTTTCTTCTCATTTTCCCTCTTTTTTGTCCATATTTTTTTCTTTGTTCACTGCCCGGCCTTTGTAGGCTCTACGGGCGCTTATCCCCCCTTTCCGGCGTTTTGATTCCTCCTTTCTTTTTGACTTCCTTTTCTCTTCTCTTCTCGCCCCCTTGCTGCTGTCGCTGCTGCTGCTCCTCACTTCCTCCTCGTTGATCTTCTTGTCTACATCCCTACATCCCCCTTCCCCCCCCCCCCCAGAACTGTCTAACCCTCTAGCCTCTCCTATCCTATATCCTCTGGCTCTGACCTTCTAGCCTTGCCTAGCCCTCAAGTCCGCCCGTTCCAATACTTGTGGTCTGGTCTAGACGTCTAGACCTCGCCCTGCTCACTGGCTCGCTTTCCTCTCTCCTCTCTCTTCTTCCTACCTCGTCCTAGACCCTTATTTTCTCCGTCGGTCTTTCTCCACCATCACCTCCAATAGCGCAACCATCTACATGCCGCCTAACCAATTCGTTGTCCTAAGACAGGCAAAGCTCAATTTCCCCTGACTTGGGCTTCAAGTTCAGAAGGTGCTGTGCTACGCCCATCTTTCTTCTTTCCGCTTCACTTAAAAAAAAGAAGAAAAGAAGGCATGGATCCTCCTCCGCAGTACTCGCCCGCGACCACGGGCCCTTCTGTCTCGGGCTTGCAACCAACAGCTTTCTCAAGCGCGACAAACATCGACAGCGCGACAAACGATATCCCTTCTTCCACCTTGCAGGCTACAAATGTCCGGTCCACATCCGCAGCTCCGCAAGCCCCCCCAAATGATGCGACTCAAGCAGCCGACCCGCAATCTGTACAGCCTGCTCTCGTACCACTCCCGGCGTCTCAAACTCCTCCAACATTAGCTTCTCGAGAAGAATCTACCCATTCTAGACCCACGCAGGCACCGGGTTCTCAACGGCTCGCCCATCAAAGCGCCGATGTCCAAGCTTCTCCCGTCACGACAAATGGTTCTAACGCCAACAAGACAGTCGATGTTTCGAAAGGCCTTGCGTATCGCCGTGCAAAGCCAGCACTCCTAGCTGTCCTGCTCGTTAGTACAACATCGCTATCCTGGATACTTCTTTTTGCAGCCGACCGGAGATCCCGCAGCTCTATGGATGCCACCATATCGAGGTCTAGAGAAGACCAAGTGCACAAACTGCTCCGGGCAGCCTGGATCTTACACACTGTCGGGGCGTTGATAGCCTTGTCCGCCGTGACCACGATACTCAGTATCGGGGCTGTCATTCTCACAGCCAGGCGTAGAGAAGACCAGCAGCTCAACATTCGCCAGGTTTTTTCCTTGGCTGATGCACGATGGGCCTCAGAGAAGCTGCGCACCGGCGAAGCCGGGCTGTTTGCCACGCTAGCATGCACGCTGACATTTTTGAGTAAGCTACGCCTCCATTTTCTTCAAAGAGTTCTTGTTATTTGTCAACCTGCTAACAGCCATCCGTACGCAGGTATCCTCACTCCTTTTCTCCAGTCGGTTCTTGTCCATAACGAGATGCGAGGTGTTCTGTTTTGTCCAGACGGCGGCCCCTGGACCCCGCAGTGTGACAGATTATCAGATCAAGACCAATACCAGGCTCCGTCCATGATTGCTTCGACAACGCCAATTGCGTATCTCTCTGGCTACAGCAACACAATAGGCGAAACCGTTGATATACTGCAGGACCCTTGGACAAACCCGCTGCTGCACGGGCCACGCACTGATCCAGTGGCCCAAAACGCGACAGAAGTCATGTCGTGGGTGTCCACTGTGCCCAAAAGGCTGACCACAGGCCCTATTCGCCAGGCCACAATTCAGACCTTCAACAGTGCGAGCTGCAGCGCTGTGGACCTGGACAAGTGGCCGCAGAACTGCTCGTCGTATAGTTCTTCAGATGTGCCGTCATCCGAAGGGTTCTTTGTCCGGTTTAGCGTTGGCGGCGCCACGGCCCAGGTTTGCGCTCCTGCGTCTCAGAGCCCTAGCTGGCTAAGCCAGGAAACGCTGCAGTATGAAGAGATCGAGAACTTCTATGTGTCGCTCAGTGTGGATGCCAGCCAGTCGCGCGCAAGCTTTCCGGACATCCCCGGCTTCATCTTATCCAACTACAGCCTTAATTGCACAGGCAAGTCGAAGTCGGGCTTCTACGAAATACCAAACGATAGGAATGGGTTTTCTGAGCGGCTGGTATTTGAAGCTTCTGAAGATATCCCCTCTCAGGTCTTTGTACCCATTAACTCGCTTTGGAAAGACCACGTGGACATCGGGCCCTACTCACCGTTTCGCCTCGCTATCGCTTCTCTCTTTGGCATCCAGTCTTACCTGCAAAACATACTGTCCACGTCCTTTGACTCGAGCTCAACAGGTATCGATCTGTCCACAAAATGCGCCCATTCGCCCATGGGCGGCGCCCTTGGCCAGGCTGCTTTTTCCCAGCGTACGGATAACAGCAAGGCCGCGTTCCTCTTCCGGCAAGCTTGTGCCCGAAATCTTGATTATGTTGACGATGAGACCTCGCGCTGGAACACCATCCGCCTGTTCTTTGGCGCCTTTTCAGACCCTCACAATGGTGCTGCGGCTGTCAAGTCGGCCATGGACTCATCGTTTATTGCCATCCATACAGGCGCCAAGCCCTCTGGCGCCATGGCAAACCAGGTTCCTGTGATTGGTGGTAGCGGCCACATGATGCTGGCCCCAGAATTCAGCAATGCGGCCGAGATCATCATGTGGGCGCTAGTAAGCCTGCAAATCCTCTTCCTGATCTTGGCTCTCGCCTGGGCTATACACCAGCCGACATGGACTGCTACCCTGGATGCGTTTGCCGTCGCACGGCTGGCTTCGGATCTTGCAAAGCAGGGCTACTACATGCCACCGCTTGGCTTCCTCGTGCCCGAAGACATCTCCAGACTTCAAGAAATGTCTGGCATGGTTGGCGTTGCCGAACGCGATCTGGAGACTGATAGCCCTAGCCTTAACCCACCATCTACCATGCACAACTGGAGGAATGCTGACGAAGTCGAGCTTCAGCAAACGCAGTACCACAACCAGGCCATGGCCACCACACCCCCCGTTGTCCCCCGTGACCCAGTCTCTGCGCCATCTCCGGCATCACAGGCAACTCCTTATATAGCAATCAATGATGCTGTGTCGACACGACCGGAAACTCAACAACATTCCATGCCGGTGAATATTGCTGAGCCTGTGCCTATGACTATGCCTATGCACACAATACCATGGACTCCCGAGGCTGAGGCTGAAGCAGCACTAGTTGTAGATGGCCCTCCTACGGGGCCAAACAACAGTGAGATTCCACAGGAATTCACGATGCCTATGGTCAATGACGCGTCCCAGTCCCAGGATCCGGCCTCACCGCCATCTTACGATGCTTTAATGTCGCATAGTTCTAGTGGCCAGCAGCCTGGCTCTGGTCCGCGGCCACGGCCTCATCTGTCGGCCCTACCGTCTTCTCGGCCTGCCAACCGCCCAACGCCCCTGATTCAGGGCTTCCAGGGGATATCACCTTCTCCCCCGTCAACAAGCCCCAGCTTGCACCTATCCAACACAGCCCCTCATCTAACCTCGATGCATAATCGTTCTCGACTCCATTATCAACGGCCTCGCCCGCCGTTCCACCTCAGCGTTGGCGCGCCTGGTTTCGTCCCGAGATCCAAGCCATCTCCTACAACCAGCCGGGGCAGTCGCAGGGCCTTGAGATCTTCGCAGTCCAATACCACGAACTCCCAGACACCCTTGTCGCCCATGCAGTCGGGTTCCACATCTTCGCGGCCAAACTCAAACACCAACTCAAATGGGCACTCGCAGTATACTCATGCCCCCCTGAATGTGCGGCTTCCAGGCTCTTCAGCGCGCCTATTGCCATCTGAGACAGGTCAAAACGTTGCTGTGGTGTCGGAATCCGAAGGAAGCTCTCCAGTTGCGACTTAGATCGTCATGACTTGACACTGGCTCGACTCTCCCGTTGCAACTTGGATCATCATGACTTGACACCGCTTCGACTCTCCTGTTGCCTTCTCTTCCAATCTATGTTACTACTATTTCCCCCATGGACATATATACTTGCATTAGCCATTTTTTACGGTCGCGCAGCTGGCCTCATATTCTACCCTCCCCAGATTTGTTTTTCGTTCTTTATATGTCTTCTTCCTCCTGTTGCTCTCTTTTCTTTGCTGCCTTTGGATACCCATTTAGATTTGCTTATCAAATTCATTGATCCCAGAATACATCCTTCACCTACTCACCCAGCCACAATGCAATCAATAACACCCATCCATGTCTTGTGCATCTGGTCTTTGGTCTTCTTTTCTCCTTTCTAGTCTTGTCCTTTTGTTCTTTTTTCTTCCCTCTAGTTTTTTGTCACAGTCGTGCAAGCTAAAGGCTATGTGAGTGTACAAGGCTGATAACGCATAACTACTAACAGGACTAGGATTTGTGACTTGGGTACATTGTTTTCCACCAGTTCGCTGCTCATAGTCGATCCATTTGAGGCCACGAAATCTAGCGCTACTTCCTTTGGCTGGAGTCTTCCGCATCAGTTACTAGCTTGGAATCAGATGCCTTTGCCTCGCCGTCACCGTCGGTGTTGTGGTCTTCCTGTGTGTCCTGGTCTCCCCCTGCACGAGTATTTCCTTTCTTTATGGAGATCAAGCAGCCCTGTTCTCGCAGACAGTGTGTCAATGGCGTGCTTGCCCGCATACCGGGGAAGTCTTTGGCGTTGTATACGGTGAACGGCGTGCTCATGGCATGGCCCAGGATTGGGAAGGATTGCTGGCGTTGGCTGTTCTTAGGGTCGATGATGACCATGACAAACCGCAGCCGGAACGACCCGGGTGTGCGGCACGATAAATCTGGAAAACAGAAGAAGCACCCCTCTTCCCCGTTTTCGTCCTTGCCCACGAAGGGCGATGACACCAGCGTGCCCATCAGTCGCCGCTGAGACCGGTACTCAACCGGCATTGCCGAGCAGTCGGTGTCGCCTGCCTCGTTCCACACCGAACAATGCACTACAACGGCGCGGCCCTGGATCCTCTGTGCCAGCTCGCCCGGCTTCAGCGGCGGCGTGGTCGTCATGGTCATCTGGACAATGGGCGGGGGGTCAATGGTGCGACGGTCGCGCTCGCCAAAGCCACAGGACCGCGCTGCGATGGGCTGCTGTCGCAGGAAGATGCTGTACTCGACATTGGAGTCGTCGTGGGTTGGCGGGGGCTCCATGACAGTGCGCCGCTTGCTCGGCCGGCCCCTTGCCGCACCCGTGGTGCTCTTCTGCGCACGCTTGGGCGTTTTGTGTGCTACCGGGGCGCCTGGCGCGCTGGCTGGGCTCAAGATATCCGATATCTTGATGCCTTCCTGCTTTGGCCGCTCCGCCGACGTGGACGATGATGGTGTTGATATTGACGCAGGCGCGGGCACAGGCGCGGATGCAGATGTGGAGACGGGGGCAGAGGCGGAGGCAGATGTGGCCGTGGCCGTGGACTTTGTCTTGTACGTATCACAGGCTGGCCCAAACGGCAGAAGCCTAGGCGAACACGGTCCGTCAGGAAGAGGCTTGTAGGACTGGGCCGGCGTATATGGCTCCGGCAGTTTCTTCACTGGGGAACTGAGGGCTGTGGGCGACCGTACTGGGCCAGAGGAGTGGATACCAGACAGCTGGATGCCGGCGGGGTGGGCGTGGGCGTGGGCGTGGGCTTGGGCTATTCTAGGACTGGGGGGACTGATGTTGGGGTTTGCTAACCCTTGTCTAGGCGGCAATTGCTGTGGCTGTGGCTGTGATGGATACCCTTGACCTGACGCGGCCTGTGCTGCGTGTGGATGTGGTGGATGTGACGGACACGTAGGACTAGATGCAACGGAAGATGACTGCAACGTAGAGTATCTATTTATAGAGGACCAGCCCGGGTACGGCGGTGGCGGCAGTGGTGGAGCCGTGGAATGCGGCTCCAGACGTTGGCCGTGATATTGCTGCTTCGGCTGGCTTTGTTGAAGAAGGCTGGATCTGGAAGCTGCCTGTGATGCTGGTGGGTGACGAGTTGTCTTGTCAGGATGGTCAAAATGGGGCGAGAATGCTGGAGTTGGGGTCTGCGTGGGATACTGTGCATTTACTGGCTGTTGCTGAGCCTCTGGTTGAGAGCGGGCATCAGATAGAGGCGGCGGGGGCGCCTGGTTATATATTGAGGACGGGTGTTGTTGTTGGTGCACGTAGGAAGAGGGATGGGTGTGGAAGACGCCATTATCGGCTCCACTTCTGACGCCGTGGTGAGCGTGACCCGGTTGGAAGTGTGGTTCGTATCGGACCATTGGATCAACGACAGAATTAGCGTAGGGATATGATGGGTGAGGATACGCAGCAGAAGCAGAAGCAGAAGCAGCAGTAGTAGGAAGAGGAGGGAGAGGATGAGAAGAGACAGGATGAGACACCTGGTTGGGATCCGTTGCTGGAACAAATGAGACATTCCGGGAAGGAGAATCAGGTGAGGAAGTAAGGGCCGGTCTTATAGACGCTTGGGTGCCAGCGAAGCCTGCTAAGTCCCGGGCTGAATCAGAGCGAAAGTTCATAGTGGCAAAGGACGGGGAGGGTAAAGAACGAGGAAGAAAGACCAGAAGCCTAGCAGTAGGTAGGAAAGCCTGATGGTGGGAAAGCCGAGACGGGGCTTCAGACGAAGTAGACTAGAAATTCAAAGAAGAAAAAAAGGACCAACAAGGTATGAGCAAGGCGTTGGGCCACAAATAAAGAACGAAGGGAAAAGTACGTCTCGCCTTAAGTTAGGTAGATGTGATGTGATGTGATGTAAATACATGCATTAAAGAGCATCAATGAATTCCGCCAAGGGAGACTCAGACAACAGAAGCTGCTTTAGTGTATAGCTGTCTAGGACCAGGGATGGAGGGAGAGATTAATAACAAGAGATTAGGAAGAAACGGATAGGATAGGATAGGAGCCAAGCATGGGGAAACAAGTGGCAAAGAAAAGAAGGAAAACAAAAGAAAGAAAGAAAAAAAAAAGACGTCGAGATCACGGCATTTATCGGCGAGCCAAGCACACAGGGTTGGTTGGTTGGTTGGCCTGGGGCTTGATCTAGGATTTTAATGCACAACAAAAGCCGCACAACAACCCAGCTGCAATCTAGAAACAGGCCTGGCCTTACGGTCCAGTCAAGCCAAGCTAAGCTGCTGGTTAACCGGGAAAGCGGAAAGTTTTGTCTGGCAGGTGGAACTGGCGGCTGTAGGAAGAGAAAGTAGGCAACAGAGGGCAGGAAGGGTTTTTTTTATTTTTTTCTCGTTTCATGGGGTGGTTCTTTTTTTGGAATCTTTTTTTTCCTTGAGCTTGGGGAGAAGGAAGTGAGAGAGAGAGAGGGAGAGGGAGAGAGAGCGCGAGAGCGAGGAAGAGAAAGGAAAAGAGAGGAAGAAAAAAGGCCTGGAAAAAAAAAGAAAAAAAAAAAAGACCTGAGAAGAGGAGGGGGTGAAGGTCTGAAAAGACAAGGGACGTGAAAGCCAAGAAGATAACTGGGTTAACTTGGCTTTCGGCTTAATGCTCAAATGCTCAAATGAGAAAAAAGACAAAAGAAAGGTCCAAAAACGAGCCGTTTTGCTGAGACAGACACAGAGAGAGATAACAGGGAGGGGAGGGAGGGTGAAGGAGGGTGAGGATGAGTATCTATCAGCCAATCATCTATACAGGTACAAAGTCCAAAGAGTGGGCGGAAGCAGGAAGCCTGTGACCTCATACTAGGGCTGAACAATAAGGTAGTCAGTCAGCTCAGCCAGCTGACCAGCACTGACTAGTAAAAGAAGACTCGATGGCCTTGTTTCAATGCCAATGGTTTTTTAACTTGGCATTTCGATCTGATGTGTTGAAACACAAGTAGCGGATAGTTGCTTTTTAATTCTCCTCTGACCCAATGTTTCTTCTTGTTCCCATGGGTAATAAGAATAATAATACCAAGCCCAAGTGCCCAGCCCAGCCTTCCCTTGTTGGGCTTTCATCCGTTTCCTGCTGCCAAGTTGGCCAAAATGTCTGTGCAGAAAGGTAGAGCCAGAAAAAAAAGAGGGACAGGAAAAAAAAAGAAAAGATAAATAACACCACACCGTTTACGTTACGTACGTACGCCTGACTTTGTAGCAGCAATGCGAGTGGGATGGAAGCGACTGTCGATCAACAGAGCGTCAGAACCCTCCCACCCTTCCCGCTCTCCTCCACCCATCCAGCCCAAGCCAGCGCGACGTCATACTAGCTGGCCATATATTATACAGGTGCATATACACATATACAGACACTGTGGTAAAGCGCTCTTCCTGACAAGCTTGGTTTACTAGTCTGCAGTTGTAGTACAAGCGGTAACACAAGCCCTCGAACTTACACAGGGACCAGGGCAGTTGCCTTGGGCGAAAACGAGCTAAATAAAAAAAAGCTAAGACGTAGTTGCTGCAAAATAATGTGGAGAGGAAACAAAAGGCAATAACCATAACAAGCATCGTGAAGTGACAACAACCTCAGTTATGCTTACAGCCAGCCACCGAGGGCCGAGCCAGACGTGCAAGCCACAGTTCTATTCATTTTTCACGCAGTACGCAGCACGCAGCGCGCAGCACCCAACTATTTAGCCAAGGAAACAGCCAGCCGCCAGCGAGCCAACCAGCAGCACCAATCACCTGTCCATCCATCATCCATCATCCATCCATCCAACCATCCATCCATCCCATCCCATCCCATCCATTCCCCTTCCCCTCCTACATCCTACACTGCTCTTATCTTACCGCTTCTACCGGTGCTGCCCAAACCCTTTTTTCTCTCCTTCTCTATCTCTCCCGCCAGCTCACTTTTTCCCCTCTCCTCTCTCCTCTCTCTTCCTCCTCCTCCCCCCCTTCTCACACAAACCCAGAAACCGGGTTCACCTCGACGCCTGCGCTTGCGCATGTGATTGGCTCGGGCAGCAAGAGAGGAGGCGATGCACGACGGTGAAACAGTGTCAAGAATAACGCCCGCCGCATGCATGTGACGAGACGCAGTCCTGAGCCCAAGAGACCCCCCCCCCCAACCGACGACGCGAGACTAAGTAGGTGGCGCAAATCTCAGTGATTGAGTGCAGCGCATTTCTGACCCGCTTTCTGGATCTCGCTGGCTTTTGGCTCGCTCGCTTGTCGGGCTGCATGCTCAGGACCAAGCTACAATCTACTGCATACGGCAAGTCCATGCTGTTTCTAGGCAAGTAAGCCAAGCAGCAGAAGGGTGGCCTTGCCATCTTTCTAACCCTAACCCTTGCCACAAAGACGAGAAAGAAGGACCTTCCTCCTCCCAGCCAGAAGTATGCCAACAACAAGCATCATGCACGCGCTCCCACACCCGGCGCAGCACAGTGTAGAGCCACCAGCTAGCTGCAAGCTGACCCCATCCATAATCTACATTCACGTTAAAGTGCTGACTTCTACACTCGCCCCATTGTACAAGATATCAAACCATATATTGCATGTATGTAGATGTAGACCGCAAGCTGCCAGTCTCATCATGTAACCTATCAACCGGACCCAAGGTCCTCCTAAGAGAAAACGAAAATGAAGCAGAAAAATGAAGACAATGGAATACATAATGGGGTGGGAGTGGGGGCGGGGGTGGAGGAGGAGGGGGCACATCATGGCAACTGGGTAGCCATTGATACGACTATGAAAGAGGAGAAAACGAAGAGAAATGCGAGGGGAAAAGGGAAAATGAAATGAAATGAAGGTAATCAAGGAAATGAGGAGAAGAAATAAAAAGCAACGCTCGCTTGCAAAAGAAAATGTGGAAGAAAAATAGAAGATGAAGAAATAATAAAATAATAAAAATAAAAAAAGAATTTTGTTAACAACAGAGGCCGTAAGCCAGAGAGAGGCCTGCATATAGCCCGCAACAGCTGGCGGCATGTATGATCTGATGCTGCAATTACAGCCAGGCAAAGGCCGCCCCCATCAGGGCTGCCAGAAGAACCGTAGACATCGTCGTCCCAGCCGCCGGCAAGAGCGCCATTCTCCCGCTAGCCGCCGAGCTTCTGGTGCCGTTGGCCTTGGGCACAGTGTCGTTCTTGAGCGTAATCTTGAGCGAGGTCTGATTGACGAAGCCTTGGCCGCACGCATTGTTGATGATTTTGGCGGCCGGCCCGTAGTTGTACGCCACTGGCTGGCTGGCATCGTTCGTGAAGCTCTGGAACACGGCCATAGTCTTCTGCAAGCACGTGTTGCACGACGGCTGGGCAGTCGCAGGAAACGATGCGTTGAGTGGCATGAAGTACGTGTAGGCGTTTCCAGTGGTAGAGGTGTTGGTCACAGCGTTGGCATAGCAGTACATGCTGGTTTCCGGGTCGCGAATGCAGGTTGCCTTGTACAGCGGCTCGTAGGCAATTAGACCCCAGTATACCATCATGATGTTGGAGGCGTCGTCGCGGTACTCCTCGGCGCAGTTCTTGGGGCCTGTCAGATCGAGGGCCTTTTGCTTAAGGTAGGCCTTGCAGGTGTTAAAGTCCACGTCGCAAGAGGTATCAAGAATGCTGACGACGGTCTGGAGCTCCCTTTGGGCGCTGAAGAAAGAGTGCGAGCCCTAGAAGAATGAGAGTATATTAGTAACTGTCGACCAAGGCACGAAAGAGCGCGATTGCGCGGCGGCGGCCCCGACTCACCTTGAGGAGCATCGAGATGGGATAGCAGGCCGTGAACTGCTCGTCGGTAAGCAGGCTGTTGAGGAAGGCCGGACATGACTTTCCGCCATTGGTGGTGAAGTTGTAGTTGAGGTTTTCGTCCATGGGGGAGGGGAGGGCAGGCTCCCCGCTAGTCATGGTTGACGACTGGGTGGCAGTGGCTGACGTAGCCGACGCGGTTGCGGTTGACCAGGCGGTCGTCGCTGAGGACTCTGCGGTGGAGACAACGGCTGGGCTAGAAGTTGAGTCCGAGGAGTCTGGGGTGTGGGCAACCGTACGTTTGCGCAGCTCCCATTCAACGTCGTCCACCAGTTTCCACTGGCCATCTACGAGAAGAGGCCGCACGGTATCCACGGCCAGCAGTGTGTCATCCGCATAGTCGTGGTAATCGAGCGTCGCTGGCGTTATGAACGGCGGCAGCTCTACAGCGGAAGAAGGTACGGTGATATCGGGGCTTGGGGCCGCGACAGGGGAGGCGAGAGTGCTCTGGGAAACGAGGGCCACAAACGCGGCCGACCAGAGAGTCTGAGACAGACTCAAAGGTGCGAGCTTCGCAGACGCCCGCACGAAACGCATCACGAAACGGACGGTGTTGGGTGGAGTAAACGAGTGACAAGAAACGAGTGACAGGGAGAGAGTGTGTGTGTGAGTGAGGCCAAGAGAAAGGAAAAGAAACGGAAACAAAATAACGAACGACAAGAAACAGAAGACGGCCGAGTCACCCAGTGACGTTTCAAGGCGTCTGTCAAAAGAAATCCTCTTGGGCTGCGGGCACACGAACAGCACAGACGGAACAGCCAAGAGGCAGATTTGACAGACTTCCTGTGGGCTGGGTTGGAATATATGATTCACCCGTCGTGTTTGTTTTCCCTAGTTTTGCCAAATATCTTTCTGTTGTTTGGCTCTTTGGCAGCGAGAAGATCACCTTCTCCTTTTACTGCTGAACCCCGGCAAGACTGCAGCGGTCCAGATCTTGACAAGCAGAGGCTTGGGAAATCTAGGCCTCTCAGCCTACAGTAGCAGGATGAGGGTCCAAGGAGAAGGGGGAGAAAAATAAAGAAAAAGAAATCAAGAAGGAATCACCAAGGGGAGAGGAAGTTGATCCACGCTTGTTAAGGGGTGAGGGCTTGTAAAGAGCCTGCAGCTTGTAGAGTAGTCCGGTCTAGACCAACTTAAACGAGAAACCCACTGACAGAGAGTGGAACAAGACGACAGAGACAGGGTCTAGCAAAAGCAGGCTAGAACTAAAAGAGAAGCAAAATAGAAACGACCGAGATAGCTTCGTGGTGCTTGCTTGTTCAGGAGGCAGGCTAGCACCCATACAGAATCCCACTCGTCATATAACAAGGTCGAGGCAACACCACGAGGCGCAAAACTGAAGAGCAAGATAAATGAGGCTGCAGAGGGACACGCAACAAGTAGTGCGGCTATTTAGAAGGGCGGCAGAGTTTACTGCTGTGTGGGGAGAAAGCAAACACAAGAAAGAAGGGGGTGAGGGGGAAGTGAGGGGCTAAACGAATGGACGAGAAGAGCTGTTGGAATCTCTCTTTCTCAACGAGGAAACAGTCCAGAGTTGTATGGAGGCGGACGCTTGTGGGGAGGGGAAAGAGAAAGAGAGAGAAGAGCAAGAATCCAGAGGAGCAGAAAGAAGAGCAACGGGCGCGAAGAAATAGAGGCTCTAGAGGCAAAGGCCAGCGTCAAGATAATGGGTTGGTGGCCACCGCGCTAGTCTAGGAACCACGCTACAACAAAGCGGCCCCAAGCGTGCCGGGTTGAATTGCGGGTTGAACACGGGCTTGGGTCATGAGCCGGCCTGTTCTCTCTGCTCTGTGTGCAGGCGCTATGCTCTCAGTCTCACAGGTATCTGCAGCAGGTCTTGGTCCACCTCAGGCCTCCTCGCGCTCATGGAGCCGACTGTCTGTCTACCTGCGAGTCTCAGTCCTCTCAGTCCTCCTTGCCATTCCCCTCGCCCCCCCGCACCCTGACTACAAACCAGTCAATATTGCACCCATACATACATACATGCCTGCCTGCCTGCCTGCCTACATCATCGTTCTTGCCCACGCTTCTATTTTCTTGGGCTCGGAGAAAAAAAAAAGCAAGACAGGGAAAAACGAAGAAGCACGCACCACCTGCTGCCCCTCTTCATAACGGGCAGATCCTGCAAAGCCGTGTCATCTCCCCGGCCCTTGCATTTTCTTGCATTTTCTTGCATTTGCCTGCATACGCGTGCAATACACGCACGCACGCACACCCTGCTGCATGCCTGCAAGGTTGCAGTTCCGTTCTCTTTCTGCACCACAAATCCGAATCCATGAGGCCTATAGCGGGAAAAAAGTAAGACGGTCTTATCTGGAACGCCAGTAAATTCAAGGGGACAGCGACTTGCGTACAGTGACTTCACCGGTGCTGCAGGCCCTCCCCCCCTGTGTTGACGAGCCAATATTACAGCTACATATGGTTAGTTCCATAGTTAGGTTCCTTCAGAGCCTAATGTAGCAAAGGGCACCATGGACTCGGTCAGGGTCTGGATGGTTCTCAAGGTGCTATTTTCTAGTCCAGCTCGTCCCAGATCAGTAGTAGTGGAAAATTGCCCGTGGTGCCATGCGAGAGCGCTGGTCTGTGATGATTGGATGGGGTGGCAATTAAACCGTAGATGAGATGAAGGTGGTATAAGTAAGCCTCGCTATTGTCTTGAGACCATTTCAACTGGTCTCTCAAGCGGATAGTTCCCCATGGTGATTTGACTGACGCAAATGAACCTAGCCGAGTTATTGCATGCTACCGCGAGCAAATAATGACAGCACTCGTGCTTGCAGCACTCGTGGCACCTATAGCGCTCATGGCGCTGATACCACTAAGACACGCTACGCTGCTAGTAGGGTTCTAGGGTTAGCACAAGGCACGCACAAGAACGTCTCTCTCGAGGGCAAGCAAAGGCCCTTCGCCCTATACTAACTAGTCATCATCTAATCTTGGTGGATTAGGTTTCTCCTGACTAACGCCCGTTCCGGTGAATCGCGACTTACACGCACCGTCAGGCAATGTCCGGGCCTAAGGTCTCAGGGACAGGCCTGGTTTAACTAGTCAGAGACCTGTGCCTAGAACAGCGGGAGCAGAGAGAGAGAGAGAGAGACAAATATTTGTTTCTGTGCTAGCGCTAGCTAGAACGAACTGGCTGGATCAGGAACAAACGACCCCCCTCCCCTTCTTTCACACCAACGCGGCTTGGAAGGTCTTGAGCGAAGGAATGTAGCGTTTCTGGAAGCTACGTCCTTGCCTCCTTGGTCCTTGTGTGGCTCGACAATGTGCTTGTTGCTTCTTTCGTGTCCGTCCGCTTGTTTCTGTCTTCCTCTATTTGTGTTCCTATTCTCTTGAGATTTGTGCTCGAAGCTTCGTATTTCTGCGTGCAAAATCAACGCCCAAAGCCGAGCCAGCTTTCGGTCTATTCCCCAGAAACAACGTCGGCAAATCGGCTTCCAGTTAGGTCGTTCGATCAATTTCTTTCACGCGCCCGAGTGTCTTGTTGTTGTGGTCAACATCCACTAAATCACCCAGCCCCAACCCCGTATTAAAGAGCAAGAGAAGCACAGCGCAGACAACGGCGTGTTCACTTGTCTAATTAGTGTTTACTGCCGTTTGCGGTTCATTTTTTTTCCCTACTTCTCTGCCTCCTTCTCCTTAGTCTTTGCTCTTCGCCACACTCCTCGTCTATAATTTCCCTTCCGTGGCCATGATGCTGAGTGCCTGTGTAGGGTTAGCGTGTTAGTGCATGCTGCGGCAAGGGTTTTCCTGTTATTTGGGCTCGTATTAGCTTAGAGGTTCGTTCGGTTCACGAGCCCACGAATATGAATGGAGTGAATGGACTGAATGAAATTAATGAAGTGAAGCTTGGCGTTGCCATAAAAGCATATATACAAGTCTATTATAGAATAAAAAATAGGGCAGTCCGTTGCTCCCAGTGAAGAAAATAGAAGAAAAATAGAGAAATCGAGAAAAAAAAAAAGAAAACAAAGAACAGCCGGTATAAACTTCGCTCCGTCCATATATGTACGTTACATCTCACCCGTTCTATCACGTCCCTTATGATGTCTTCTCCAGACTTTGAAGGTTGACCAGCTCAGCATAGCGCCCGCCTTGCTTCATGAGCTCTTCGTGGGTTCCCCGCTCTACCACGCGGCCCTGGTCAAAGACAAAAATCACATCGGCCTTTTGAATGGTGCTCAGGCGGTGGGCAACAGCTATGGTCGTACGGCCCTTGGCAGCCTTGTCAAGGGCAGCCTGGACAATGTGTTCGCTCTCGCTGTCCAGCGCACTGGTTGCCTCATCTAGCAGGAGAATCTTGGGGTTACGGACCAGCGCTCTGGCAATGGCCACGCGCTGCTTCTGGCCACCAGACAACAGAGTTCCCTTGTTACCGACGTTCGTCGAAAAGCCGTCGGGCAGCGACATGATAAAATCATAGATGTTGGCCTTCTTGCAAGCATTGGCAATCTCCTCGTCCGTCAAGTCCGCCCCCTCAGAGCCCAGGGCAATGTTGTCGCGGATGGTGCCCTGGTACAGAGTCGGCTCCTGCGACACAAGTGCAATGTGAGAGCGGTACTGGGTCACGTTGAGCTTGGAAATGTCATGGCCATCAATGAAAACACCGCCCGAAATGGGGTCGTAGAAGCGTTCCAGAAGAGCAATGGTAGTAGACTTGCCACACCCAGATGCGCCAACAAGCGCAACGTACTGTCCAGGGGCTACTGTCATGTTCAGGCCGCGGAGGACAGGCTGCTCCAAGCGCGTGGGGTAGCGGAAGTGCACATCGCGGAACTCAATGGTACCGTCGACTTGGGGCAGGCTTTCGCCATCAGTGGACAGGGAATCAATCTTGGGCACGCGGTCAAACAGAGTCTTGAGCTCGCCAGCTGCCTGGTGGGCCTTGCCCATGTCGGGGGCAAAGGAGAAAACACTACCAGCAGACTGGGCACCAAAGATGATGGCCATGAAGCACACAAAGAACTGGAACATGTCGTACTCCTGCTTGGCAATCAGAGTACCACCGTACCAGAAACCAAGGGCGAAGCACAGGAATACCAAACTCTGGGATGAGGCGTACAGAAGAGAGCTTTTGAGGACGCTGCGCAATGAACTGCGCTGCTGCGCGGCCAGGGACTCGTGGTATTGGGCCAGAACATCGCCCTCGCGCGTCAGCGCGGCCACGGTGCGGATAGCGCCAATGGCTTCTGACGCATACGAGGCCGAAGCCGTGTAGGCAGCCTTGCTGCGGCGCTGGAAATGGGCCAGCATGTGGAAACGCAGGAAACCGCAGGCGATAAGCAGGGGGATGGTAGCCGAGCACACCAGAGACAGCTTCCAGCCAATAGCCAGGGCTAGAGTCAGGGCTGAGACAAGAGTGGTGCTGACCATGAGCAGCGTGCCCAGAGTCGCGCCCGAAAGACCAGCGACGTGCGTGGTTTCAGTGGACAGGAACGAAGTCAAGGCACCAGATGTGTTCTCCTCACGGTCGAAAAAGGCGACGTCCTGGCGCAGCATGGCACGGAAAGCCTTGTTGCGGACACGATGGACTAGACGCTCAGAGCACTTGGCAAACAGAATGCCTTGGCCCGAGAAGGAAATCCACATGACACCAGCCAGCATGACAAACATACCACTGAAAAAGTCAGACTTGTCCTTGATGTCGTCCTTGGTCTCGGGGGTGATGGTGCGCGACAGGGTGGTGATTTGCTTGGAGAAGAGCACAGCCATAGTAGGGTTACCGCCACCACAGATCATGCTGAAGATGAGACCACCGACCATCAGAGGCCACTCGTCACGGTTGAACGAGGCAATCAGCTTGATCAGAGTCCACAGAGAGTAGTTGTGCTCGCCGCCCTTCTGGCTGCCAGTGAGGCTTCCGACAAAGGACATTCCAGTAGCAGACTTGGTCACTTTCAAGCTTTCGGGGGCAGCAGCAGCAGAGGTCTCCTTGCGAGACAGCTCACGGGTCACCTGCTCATCGATCTCGGCCAGTTCCTTTTCTTGTTCCTCGGAGGTTTGGGCGTTCGTAGAGCGCGAGATCTCCTGGGCAGCAACAAGCTTGTAGTAGGCACCACCGAGCTCCAGGAGCTCATCATGGGTTCCCTGTTCGACAATGCGACCGGCGGACATGACCACGATGTTGTGGGCATCTCTAATGGTGGACAGACGGTGAGCGATGGTAATGGTAGTGCGGCCAGTGGAAGCGGCATCCAGAGCAGCTTGGACAACGCCCTCAGACTTGGTATCCAGAGCAGAGGTAGCCTCGTCAAGGAGGAGAACTAGGACGAGAGAAGATGGTTAGTTAGCATAGCGGGCTTTGTTTGTGTTGTTGGTTTGGCTTGTTGGTTGCATTTTGCCTATGAATAATGAAGTAAACTTACTCTTGGGGTCAGACACAATGGCTCGCGAGATGGCAATACGTTGCTTCTGGCCACCAGACATGAGGAATCCACGGTCACCAACGCTAGTTTCGTATTTCTCGGGCAGACTCATGATGAAGTCGTGAGCGTTGGCCTTCTTGGCAGCAGCCTCGACCAGCTCGCGCTGCTTCTCGACGCCGGCCTTCTCCCACTGGGTTCCAACTAGACCATAGCGAATGTTTTCGAAGATGGTGGTGCCGAAGAGTGTGGGTTCCTGCTGGACTAGAGCCATCTGCTGACGCAGCCAGCGCAGATTCAACGTTGAGATATCGTGGCCATCGAGGAAGACACGGCCTTGGACGGGGTGGTAGAAGCGCTCGACGAGACCGACAATGGTAGACTTTCCGGAGCCCGAAGCGCCTACCAGAGCGGTGGTCTTGCCAGCCGGAATGGTTAGGCTGATGCCGTCCATGACGGTGACCTCGGGACGCGAGGGGTAGATGTGCTTGACGTTTTCCAGGGTGATGGTGCCCTCTACCTTGTCCAGGCGGATGCCCTCGTCGGAGGCAGAGTCCAGAGGAGAAACACGGTCAATGGTGCTGAAAATCTTGGAGGCCGCAGCGATGGCTGTGGTGAAGGACTGAATATTGGGGGTCACGTTTCCAATGTTGAAGGCGCCAATCATGACGGCCATCATAATGGTGAGCACGTCACTGAGGGGCACGGAGCCGTTAACAATGAACTTGGAGCCCTGCCAGAAGGAAAGAGCATAGTTGAGGTACAGCACCAGCATCATACCAGCAATCATGACAGCCATGGTAGCCTTTACCATCCAGCCAAAGCGCTCGGCGTGGGTCAAGTGGCGGTCATACTTCTTGGCCAGACGGTCTTGCGTGGAAAAGGCAATGGCATTGCGGATGCTGCCGAGGACCTCCTCAGCAACAGTGCCGCCCTGGGCGTACGAGGTCAATGAGGTTTTGCTGAACTTGACGACAAAGCTCGATCCAATGGCCATGTTGATGACGAGTGCGACAACGGTGCTCATGAGGATCAGCGTGAGCTTCCAGTACTTGATGAAGCCAATGATGAAAGCGGAGAAGAAGGTAGCCAGTGCGGTCAGTGTCAGGCCGACCTTTTCAGAAATGCCTTCCTGGATCAAATTGGTATCGGCGGTAATGCGGGTGGTGACCTCGCCGGAGCCCAGCTTATCAAAGTAGCCGATGTTCTGGCGCATGCAGCTCTCAAGGTAGCGTTCGCGGATCTTGGCGCTGATATGCTCGCCAGTGTAGATGAAGCCGACAGTGGAGACGTAGGAGCAGATGAACTCACCGATGCCCAGGTAGACAAAGTACAGGACATACTTGGTCATCTCGTCAATGAACTCGTCATAGGACATGGCATCGGGAGACGGAGAGTCCAGGCCAGCAAAGTAGTCAGAGAAGGTGCCCTGAAGAGAGCCGAAGAGGACAGTCATCAGGGGCAGTGCAGCACCCGAGGCCATGGAGGCGAGCATGGCACCGGCCACGATGAAGAGGTCGTTGCGAGAGGCATAACGGTATAGCGTCTTGATAGTGGCCGAGACATTGGGGGTGTCAATCTGACGACGGAGAACCGCCGCCTCTTCAGGCTTTAGGTGGACGTAGGGGTCAACATCAGGCGTGTCACTGCCAGAGGGGTTGGCGACCGTGTCAGCCTTGGCGAGGCTGGTTGCAGCTTCGGCCGCTCTGGGGGTGACGCTGGAGCCATGGTCGGATCCGGCATCAGGGCCAGGAACAGAGGCCCCGAGTTTCTCGGGATCTTGTTTTTCCATGGATGGAAGACGGCGATGAAATAGGAAGGTGCGCAGAGCAGGAGAGTAATTGCAGTAGGTAGCTAGTGGATAAGATAAAGTGGGCGGGCTAAGTTCGGACGAAAGTTGGGGATGAAAATGCAAGAACGACGAAGAACGGAAAGCAGAGGGCGCAAGATTAGAGAAATGCTAAAGTGAAATGGGGAGAAAGGAGGAAGAAGAAGAAGAAGAAGAAGAAGAAGAAGAAAAGGATAGAAGATAGAAGAGAAAAGTATGCAAAGTCAAAGCAAAGCAAAATGAAGGAATGAGAACACAGGTTTCTATCGATCAAGTGTCGCAAGTGAAGAGGTCTCCAAACGGCTTTATATGAGAAGGAGGAGAAGGTCAGAGGCGACTAATGAGCGAAAAAGGAAAGAGGAAAGAGCCAAGAGCATGGTGATGAGAGAGGGAAAAGTGGGGGGGGGTCAAAACAAAGCCGCAGTAGCAATAGCAGGACGAGCAACTGCAAGGTCGGTCGGCAATAACCAGTAGCGTAGTCCGTGTAAAGACAGCAGTAGACCGACCCTCCTTCCGTAACCAGGCAGGCACATGCTCTTTTGGGCCAAGTTCCCTGCTAGCAGTTGCTCTTTGTTTTGTTGTGAGTATTTAGCTGGGGCTTACATGGGGCTTATTTGCTGTTATTTTTTGTTTTTCTATTTCCTTCTATTATTATTATTATTATTTTAACTGCTATTATCATTATCATTGTCACTATTATCCTCCTTATTTCTTTCTTTATTGTCTTCTTTTTTCCATCTTGTTTTCCCTTCGCTTACCACCCCTTTGCCTTTTGCCGGCCAACGGCTAGGCATCCTCAACTACACAGATACAAGACCCTTCCACCACAGTCTTGACTTTACAGCATAGCTAGTGCTGAATCTGCCGCCTGCGCTGCCCTATTCGCGCTACACCCACCCGCACTTGGCTTGCTGTGCAGAAGACAGTATTCCATGTCAACACACACCCAGAAGCTTTACTCTTCTTCTTCTTCTTCTCTCCCAGAATAAGCCTCCGAACCATGGCCCTATCTTTCCTAATCCCCGCTAGGTCTATAGGATGCCCTAGGCCTACTGCCTAGTTCTTCCGCTACTCTCCCATAGACCACTAAGTCCTCCCCTGTACCATTTTAAGGTTTAGAAACAGGAAATAAAAACTAGCAAAACAAACACACTACCTCTCCTTAACGCCGGGCTTTTCCCTGGTCTGTCTTGCCATCTGCATCTGCATCTGCATCTAGCCTTCCCCTGGTCGAGTGTCCGTGTGGTTTACACCCGTCAAGCTCTGTATCACATTCTAGGCTTCAGTACCCCCGCCGCCATAGCCTATGTTTCCTTTAGTTTGCCAAGCTTCTGCTGCCTTGACTTGGCCTGTAAGGCTCTGGCTTGGCTTCAGCCCCCATAACTTCACACAGCTAAGCGATGTCAAGCGGCCATAAGCTACAGGAGAAATGTCCATATCTCACTTATTCCCATAATCCCAGAAGCCTCCAAAATCCCAGAAGCCCCCAAGGGTCAGTGCTCTCGTACAAAGCTACAATCCCCTATTATGATTATCTCACTGGCCGCCTCCTTTCCGCCCTTCTGTTCCTGTTCCTGTTAGTCTTTTTCTTTTCGGACGTAACTGCCGCTAACTCAGGCAGACGCTTTTCTGTTTTTCTTTTGTCCGTTTTCCCCACGCCTTCTCTTCAGAAGGCTGCTGCCTAGTGGCCAAGTCGGGCTGGGCCTGTCTTGAAAGTTCTTCAGGCTTGGCTCATCTGGAGATACCACTTGCTTATTCCCGGGACTCTCTTCTCTCTCTCAAGATCCCAGCATGTCATACTATGCGTGTTTGTTTTTTCACCTGCTCTAACTTGCCGTCATCATTATTAGTGTGCTAATAACTCTCACCAACTGCAGTGCACTTTGCTCGCCACAGCCCGACCCTATGATTCTCTCTATTTGTAATCTCGTCTTTCTGCCTCGACTTCGGTCTGTGAAGTAAGACGTGCACCACACGCTAAATCCTTTGGAGATAGCTTCCCTTCGCTTCGGCCAACTGCGTTGAGTCGCCTACCCACAGTCATGGTGGTGGGTAGCAGCATCGGCTTTTACTATTAAGTCCGGGAAAGGATTTCATGTGGAGTTAAGCTGCTAAAACTTAGATTCGAATTGCCAAGTTTTAGGGAGAAATCAGAGGACCATAGGCCCTGTACCCATGGCTCAGGGGGAAAAGAACGAAGACGCATGCAGTCATGCTTGTTTGAATGTGGAATTTGGAAGGAAAACAAAAATAACAAACAATGTCTGCAGCGGCGTGTCGTGTCGTGTCGCTGTAGATACCCGTAGGGTTAGCAACCCGAACTACAAGAAAAGTACAGTAAAATCCCAACCAAACCACATTGTCACCCACTTTGGATGACGTAAAGTCTTAGTCATCATACAGGCACAACAGATCGTTGTGTGTAACTATAACCGTAAGGGTTAGCTAGGGAGGTTCAGGACATGTTCCGAGCGAGTGTGCTTTTCAACCACTGCTCGCCTGCTCAGATCAAGACAATAGTTGCAGCTTCTTCCTATTCTGCTTCTTTCCATCGCATGGTATCTTTGGTTACACCTTACACGCATGCAGTTGGTTTGTCCAGCTTATATGCTCGCTAGCAAAATGTCTTTCTGCGCCTCCCCCGACGACTACCTGTCCGCTTCATTTCATTGCTACCTCTCTTTTACGGAGAGATTCAGCAGCTTAACGATGGCTGGAAATGCTCCAACGACGCCCATGAACCTGCCGCAAATCCTGTGACCGAATGTGCCAAAAGTCACGAGCCCGAGCGTGGTGCCAAAAAAAAGGCTGTGTGGCATGGAGGACCAACTAAATGGCATTGTGGAGAAGCTTTGTCAGTGTAAACCCAGCAATGATGAAATGTATGAGCTCACGGTGAGCCGAGCCTTCATCCTCTCTACTTTAGCCTTGGTCCGTGCTGGGATTGGCTAGCAGCTGTTCTGTGTCTGCATCAAGATGGCACAGCACATGCTATGAACGTCATAAAATATGGATTATGCCTCTTGGAACGCAAAAGTCTCGACATCGTGGCAGATAGGTTTGAGGACGAAAATAGCTTGGCCCTGAAGTTCGATAGGAGGTGACAGCAGGCAGCCTGCCGGCTTATCAAAACACCTCGACTACGCCAAGTAGCTACCGAACATTATCATCATTCGCTATTTGCTTGAATATCGTATTCTTTATTGCTTGATTTACTGAATGGTAAGGATTCCCGAAGAACGCGACTTCCCTAGACAACCAAGTTGACCTCAACATGTATAGGCCCTGATGATGTGGAAAACAAAGATGCAGTGACTTCTGATCTTAACGAACTCAAGTTGCTTCTCGAAACATACCTGCACGACGTCCAAGAAGTTAGATGGTGATGCTGAGATGCCAAAAGCCCTGAATATCTGCCGGTTGGCCTAAAGCGCTTGCTGGCGCTGTGCTGGTATCTGAGATCTCGACTGGATACTGTGAAAGACTGCTAGTACAGCCCCCCACCGGAAGACTCACCCGCTTCGTTACAATCTCCTAGACACGTTGCTGCCATAGGTGCCACCAGACATGATACCAACAAGCTCTGCGTCTCGTGCTGAGAACAACCAACCTCCGTCTCACCAATTAGAGCCGAGCTTAGTACTCACGCCGTAGGAGCTCTTTGACCAACAACTGATTATATTCTTTGACGAAATTAAGTCACTGAGAGAGAAACTATATCGTCGCATGTATGAATGCTTTCGCCGACAATCGAAAGAAGCTATGTTTCTTAGGGAAGTCGATGGAAAATTTAAATTTCTTTCCAAGCGCAAGAAAAGCTGCGAGAAGACTGGGGCCTTCAACGAAGAGTCGCATCTCTTGATATTTGCAGTGGGTTGCCCGTTTTACAAAGGAGCAGACCTGGCTCATGATGTAGAGCCCTTTTTGCCGACTGCTAGTAAAATGAAACAACGTAGTACCATATCAAGATTTTAGACTCCCTTGATCGTGACACGGGAATCTGAGCTTCGGAAGCCCGTTGATTCCCATAGTGGAAAATGTACTGGTGTGATACACATGCCTTTTTCTAGCAAGTCTGACGTTCGGGCGGCAGTGGACGGTTGTCTGAAACATGGCGAAATCAGCGGTACACTGGGTACGTGCTACAGGAAGAGCATCGTACACTAACGAAGTCTGCTAGGATCTGCCATTTGAACCTAACGAAGAAGCAATCAGGCGGCGGGCCATTAAATGGTAATGCAGGACCTTGGAGGACTATCTCTCTAGCGGCTTTCCTGCTTAGAAAACGGACTATATTGTAAAAAGCCTTTATTCCCTGGTGCAAGATGCAAAAGGAATTGAACCTGGATTACCATATTCCAGCTTGTATCCATATCTTCGTTTCCCGGACATCAACGGCTACACGAATGTAATTGATGCTAGGGATAATATCAAAAAACACAAGCCTGCCTTTTACTCTTGCTGGCCACCTAGACTTGACTGAAGCTTGACATACCATGCCCCAGCAAAACCGGAACGGCCACAAAGACCAACACGATACAAAGCTTGAAGGATAGAAGGAACTTTAAAGCCTGATACTCTCAAATGCAACAGTTATACAGAGGCTCTTTTGGCTTGCTTGTTGATTCTTAATAGCACGAAAGACAGCATAGGTCTAAAGAACATGGCTACGTCCAACTCTGAACGTTCGACGGCTGAAAATGCTAACGGCAGTGCGCCTGACCGCGCGTGGGTGGACTTGATGTACTCTTTGAATATGGAAGGAAGTCTAGATTAAGCAAACCTAGCGTGTCGGCTGATGGCAAGTATCGCCCCGAATCAAGCATTCCCCCGCCCCACGCCTAGTCGAACCTTGGAAAGCCAGATATGATACAGAATGATCAGGCGGCAGCTATGACGTATGCTGTCGCAAGCCTCGGAAATATCCTCAAAAATTTGGATATTGGGAATTGCAACGCCACGCTTCCCCAGCTTATGGGAAAAGAACACGTGCGTTCGTGCGTCTCTCTCGGCCTAGGTAATCCTCACGTGCGAGTCTAGCTTTTGCATCTGAAGCTCAGCGGTGCAGTGGCGGTTGCTGGATTTCTTCCCACAAGCCTGCACTTGGGGCTCTCAGGTCCTTCTTTTCTTTCCCGCCCCCTGGTGGACTTTGGCAAGTGAAAGCTTTGCTGGAAGGCTTAGGTATAAGAGATCAGCTGAATGGAAAATATTCCGCGTCATGGACAAGCTTGTGGGGCTTGAAAGAGACAACAAGTCTCTACTAAAGGTAGACGATATGAGTAAGGATGCTTCTTTAAATAGACTGTCTGCTGTTTTCTTTGAAGAGACAGCGTGAGGCTAGCCCAAGAGCCCTGCGACATGGAGGCAAAGGGCTACAGCCAGCCGTTATTATCAGCAACACCGGGTTTATCGCTCAGTACTTGATGTCACAGAAGGCCCATTGTATTAAAAATATTCATACTTGGTTAGTGACGGGAAGCAACCATCATTTAAGGCAGTCGAGCTACTCCCAGCACAGCTCCTTGTAAACTGCTGGGTACACGGCCAAAGACATTGAAGGCGTTGTAAGCCACTGTTTTCGGGCAAAATGACTATGTCCCCGAAACTCCTCCCGCTACGGCTATCTTGTGAGTACGAGTTGACGACTTAATCTATGTTATGCGTACTTGGCCGTCGAAATGAAGAAAAAAAAACATGGCTGAGGTTATGAAGGATGTATTCAAGTAGTGTGCTGATAGCGATATGGATACCTTTCACCAGCAGTCGGAAGTTTATCTTGCGACTACCAATGTCTATGCAAGTCTGGCAGTTTAGAACAGCGATGACAAAGATATTATTATCAGCTCATTGAAAGATCCCGAGGAATTCATAAAGCATTATATCGTGGCTGATGGCACCGACTTGGAACACTGGCAGAATAGCCGGAATGATGAGCTTATGAAAGCGATTACACATCAGGCCAACATCAACCGCAAGGTTGAAGCAGAGTCAATCGACAAAGTTGTTGTATTTAACCTCTACGTAGGCCACACGACCAACAAAAACAATTGCTTGGATATTCCGCATTGAGCCGTTTTCGAACTAATGCACAGCATCAAGGACTTTAGGCGCTGCATCACGCTGTATATCACCGTTACGGTCAGTTTAGAAGGCTTTACTTCTACTGAGTCCCGGCTCAAACGGGCCAGAAGGTCGAGGAACTAGAGCAAAGTTTACCCCTCCGCCTAGGAGAATTTGCAATAACAAGATAATGGACCGTATGAATCTGTGCGTGGACAACCTAGTGGTAGTCTAGCAAATCAACAAGCGAATGAGAAAGCCAGGGACTTCACAGCCGGAAAATGACGAGATTCGCCGCATTCTCACAAGATGGGAAGATAGACCGGAAAACCTGGCACTGGACAAGCCAACTGGGGGGGTCTACTGGGTTCCAGGGCACTGCGAAATCCCAGGGAACGAAACAGTAGACCAGCTTGCCAAGGAGGGCTGATCTGCTGGTTCTCGAAAGGACGATGTCACTGGCGGCGGCCAGACGCTGGAAAAACGACGCATTCAGGGCCGATTTCAAGAACTGGATGCTAGACAACTGCCCAAATACAGATTACCTTGAAGGGAAGCTGAGACTCCCGAAACCCTAGAAGGTGGACTGGATAAAAGGGCTGACCCCAGGCTCCATCGCTAGAGTCTCGGCGGCGCGCTCCAGACACGGCGACTTCGAGGAGTACCACTCCAGGTTTGAACATCGAGACGCCGAGACAGAGTGCTGAGTGCCGAGCTGTGGCAGGCCAAAGGCTTGCAGCCACTCTTGGAAGTGATTGGAAAACACGATGAGACTGACTAAGAGGTTCGTGAAGAAACTCCTCAGGGAAGACAAGTCGTGCAAGTATTTATCTAGCACAAAGGTTAGACCCCAAATGGAGGGCGTGTTGCGTAGATGCTTGAAAGGGGATAAGCTAGCACGGAGGAAAGAGGGCGTTCAGCTTTTGGCTTCTAGGTTTTCTTTTGCGTTTCTACTTGCTTTGGTGTATCGTTTCTACGATGTTTTCTTTCCTTTTATCTGTTTCTTACGACTACAGGAGGAAGGCTAGTCACAAGCCTGCTTAGATGTATACCTGCTTCTCTCGCCCGAAGCCGGTGGTCAGCCTTGCAAAGGGTTAATTCTGTCCAGTGACCAATCCGGCGTCGTTTGATCTTCGTGATTCCAGTAGACGTTCAATATATTCAAATCAAATCAAATAAGGAAATTATGGGCCTATCTTCTAGGGCCAAGCAGATTCAAGATATTTGGATATGTATGTTGTGCTACGATATTCGTGACTCTCAATGTTCAGAAGAAGAAGGATAGAAAGCAGGAAAAAGAGACAAGTGGCATGAAATCGAGCCATCTGAGTATGGGAGTAGGTTGGCGGGTTGTGTGAAAAGTCCATACGAGGTCTACTCCTGAAGAATGATGGTATGGTCAGATGTTCGGCGTTTCTAGCCAGTACTTCGATATATATTGTTAAGCCCTTTCTGCTTGTTAGGTACTGCAGGAGCTTTAGGCATATGCTATGCATACATGAGAGTTGCCGCAGGTAGTAAAATTTGCAAAGTGGAAATTAGGTAGCGGCATTTGGTGTGAGCACAGTTCGTATATTAATCTCGATAGATATACCTCCTGTGTAGGCCTTGTAGGTAGATCACATTCGGCGACATTATCTCGCTTTGCATGGACCAAAGCCTCCCAGAACTTGTTCTGAGTATAGAGATGCCAGTCGGCTCATATTGAGATTGAGATGCTGATATTTAATAGCTACTTTCTTCCCGAAGCTGGAACGCATAGACTAGATATCAGCTATCGCTTGATAGTCTCGGTTATTACTGCTAATAAAGGCTCCAATTCAACCCATTGATCGTAGTCAAAACACGGAATAGATGCTATGCTTTTGGTATTGTGACCCTTGAAATCAAAGCAAGTGGTGGTTGAGCCTCCGCAGTGTTGGCACATGTATATTTCGGTGTCTTGACATGGCTTAGAGCCAAAAGGTTGCCAGTGAAAAAGGCCCAGCTGGCAAGTCAGAGCCCCGAGCCAGGTTTAAAGAGCTTTATAAGTCAGGGTGGCCTTTTATAAGTTGCTTTGGGGGTCCTTTTCTTTGGCCGCATTTGTATCACCTGTGCTATCTCGCAGGGAACTTTCTATTGACACAACTGCATGAAGAGCGTATTTTTGCATCGCGGGTACAGCTATACTGGATGTCCGGGAGTAGGGGTGTCCAGTAATGTCGCTGCTTTTAGGTCTTATCTCCTCCGTAGCGGCTGATTCGTTGTCCCTGTTGTCGTCTCCATTGAGATTATTGTGGCCCTCGGCGTCTAGATCTGGGTGTCAGTCGTGGCGGCTCAGTTGGACAAAGTTTGTGTAAGTATAAGATAGTGGTACCCGTGGCAAAGGAACTCTCGTAGGACAATCGGATATTCGCTAGAAGTCTGGTTTGGCATAAAGGAGACTGAATGCCAGGGTGCCCCAAGTTGCGCTTGCATTTGGTGGGAGAATCTTCACCGGGTTTCGGGTAGAATGTTGTGTCTATTGGAGGGAAAATGGCGACGCGTGCTTGCTTGCGATATGAAGGGGTCTCTAAGCCAGCACAAACTCCCTTATAGATGTATCCAATTTAGTGACTAGGTCTAGCTGTCCAAGGGATCATACACCACGCAACTATAAGGCACAGGCAAGATTATAAAACCTCACCGCCAAGATTTGGAGGTATTAGAGGGGCCGGCTCCCATAACTATAGACAGGGCATACAGATGGGTTAGAGGCTATGACATTTTACAGGCGGACAAACTCAGGCACTATCCCCGCGACCCTTTCCCACTACAAAACACCCACAAAAGACACTCCACCATGATCCAGTTGGGGCTGATGGTGTCTAGGAACAGGAGTGGGAGAGATATTACAAGAACACCATGCTACAGATCGCAGAGAGACTGAGTATCTGTTAGGATGGGCTGAGCTTTTAGACCTGACTTGAGAGACTACAGAAGTTCTGGAGGAAACACTTGCGGTAGAAAAATGGTTGAAGAAATGAGGAGCCCGATATTGGAGATCAGAATAACAAAGTGGGCTGGAAGGCTTGGAGATCATGCAGTGAAAGGGAGTGAAGCCCGCTGGCCCCAAATCAAAGACTCGGATGTTAAACAGGACTATGGGCAACGCCTGAATCTGCACATGAATCAGCATGTCAAGAAGGACATTGAGCGGGAAATTGAATGATGTATCGAATGGCATGTCAGTTCTACTCTACATAGTGAGTAGATGTAGTTTCTGTTGTAATTTTGGTTTGTGACTATTCTCTGTTCATTGGAATGTATGATCACCCTATAGAAGAAACTTTGGTGACGAAGCCCTTACAGACTTGGTACATTTTGTTTATTGTATAATTCTACTTCAAATTGCATTTGCAGTATTGCATCAGAAGTGCTGGAAGTTCTAGCTGTCTAACGCTGGGGTATTCCCTTGCAGTTCTCATCATCATAAATGCTTTGTTCGCCACCAACCTGGCACCAGCAGACTTTGTTATCCCACCAACAATTCATCTGTCTTGCAGCAAGGTGGTTGGAGTCCACATCATTGGAGATGGCGGATGCAAAGGCATTGCCAGCCAAGGCGAAAATGAAGGCAACGGACGAAAGATGCATCTTTGCTAACTGCTCATTGCTATGTTAGAGGTGGATCTGTGATAGAAATATAGGGAGGAAGCCATACCTTTGTGAAGTTAAGACAGATCAAGTAAAGTAACGAGGCAGAAAGAAGACTTGGAAAGAATATGAATGTGAGGAGGTACTCTGAGAGTCTGATGTGAAAGCCGATGTAGACTGTGAGGAGATAGACACCAGACTTTCTCGATGAGCAGAGATGTAGACGCCCTTTTATACACGTCTCGATGGATTCCACATACATCTGACATACCACTAATTAGTAAAGATATTGCCAAGTATTCCATTGATAATACTATTAAAGGCAGAGGCAAGTAAATCTCTCATCATGGTGTTTGACAGAAGGGAATAAATGGTGTGATGTATGACAATGAGTTGGACGTGGGATGAGGCAAATACGTTAGAAGAACATATCAAGGTTTAGCTAGTTTGCCTACATCTCTTGGCTATAGCCCACTGGAAATCTACCAGATTATCTAACCTTCTAATCAATTATGGGTGTTAAATGCAAGATAATTTGTTTTCAATAACACAGTCTCAAATATAACGCATTGTTAGTACGAGCTGTAAGAGCATATCGTATTGAATATTCTGTGGTGAGATGAAGAAGGAGGAGAAGGAGGAGAAGGAGAAGGAGAAGGAGAAGGAGAAGGAGAAGCAGACGAATATGAAAAGAGGAATGTATGATTTCCTGACTTTGGTTTGTCCGTGTTATTATCAATTGAAATGCACATCGCGGCTGATGTCAATGATCCTCGATCCTCGCCTAAGCGTCTGGTCAGAGCAAAGGTAATGAAAATGGCACTTGGTTTTGCATCTGCTACGAGTGGGCATCCGAACCATTTTGTGTTATTATGATCAATAAGAGCCTTTAGTTGAACTTAGTTTGGGCTGATAATCTAGGAAGCCCTTGCTTTTGCCCCCAAACGTGAGGTCTGTGCAATACATTGTACTGGATGGGTTTCCCTCCCCGCCCCGTTGTCCTTGAATTTGTAATGCTTGACTGCCTATCCGGCTGCGAATGATACACCGTCTGGATCCATGCCACCCATGTAAGCCGGGCTGTGATTCGACCGACCGGAACTACATATTGGGGGCGGAAAAGCACGAAAAGAAAAGCTAAAAGATAGGTGAGATAGATTGCTCTAATGGGTGAGAATGTCCAGTTTGGCTGAGTGCTGGGGTTGGACTTGTTGTCGAAGCATGTATGCAGGAAAGAGTACAGAGATTTAATGCAGACTCTGGGTGATATATAGCCCTGAGCTACTAAACGAATGATCTTGTCTACCTACTAACAAAATATATCAAGCTCTACAATCATGAAACATGTCATGGGGTTAGGGGCATGAATGACAGTCTGTGTAACAGCGTGTAACTATGTGTAACAAGGAGCTTAGAAGTATGTCCGAGTTCAACTGAGTATGATAGCTTGGACAGGGAGACTAGGGACAAGGGTGGTGACAACCACATGTGACCGGTATCTGTTTTAGATGTTTTTACCACGCTAAGTTGCCTCACTCTTTGTAATCAAGGTCTTCCTCGGTCTGCAGGGACTGTTCCTATATTCAATGAGGGCCCTAGGCCATTGCTTATGCTTGGTGGCTTTGACTAGCTTAGGTGTAGACATCGCCCAGACTTAATGCTGGCGTGCTGGGATGCTTGGTTAAGAAGCACCAATTTGGTGCTTTTGTTTACTGGGTTGACATGAACGCTGATCTTAATCTTATCTCTCATGCCTGACGCAATGTATTCCATTCTGTAGTTCTACTTCAAATTGCATTTGCAATATTGCATCAGAAGTGCTGGAAGCTCTAGCTGTCTAACGCTGGGGTATTCCCTTGCAGTTCTCATCATCATAAATGCTTTGTTCGCCACCAACCTGGCACCAGCAGACTTTGTTATCCCACCAACAATTCATCTGTCTTGCAGCAAGGTGGTTGGAGTCCACATCATTGGGGATGGCGGATGCAAAGGCATTGCCAGCCAAGGCGAAAATGAAGGCAACGGACGAAAGATGCATCTTTGCTAACTGCTCATTGCTATGTTAGAGGTGAGTCTGTGATGGAGATATAGGGAGGAAGCCATACCTTTGTGAAGTTAAGACAGATCAAGTAAAGTAACGAGGCAGAAAGAAGACTTGGGAAAGAATATGAATGTGAGGAGGTACTCTGAGAGTCTGATGTGAAAGTCGATGTAGACTGTGAGGGGATAGACACCAGACTTTCTCGATGAGCGGAGGTGTAGATGCCCTTTTATACACGTCTCGATGGATTCCACATACATCTAACATACCGCTAATTAGTAAAGATATTGCCAAGTATTCCATTGATAATACTGTTAAAGGCAGAGGCAAGTAAATCTCTCATCATGGTGTTTGACAGAAGGGAATAAATGGTGTGCTGTATGACAATGAGTTGGACGTGGGATGAGGCAAATACGTAAGAAGAACACATCAAGGTTGAGCTAGTTTGCCTTGTTATCTTGGCTATAGCCCACTGGAAATCTACCGGATTCTCAGCCTTCCCGACCAAGGAGGGCATTCCATACAGAGTACTTTGTCTTCGATAACGCAGTCTCAACTACAACTACAACTCTTTCTTAGTACATACTGCAAGAGCGTACTGACGGTCCTTGAATCAGAAGAAGAAGGGGGATCTCCGATATTCTTGCTGTGGCTTGCCCGTCTTATTATTAATTGAAATGCAAACCACGACTAATTTTAATGATTCTCGCCGGGACGTCGGGGCGCTGGGACGAAGCAAAGATCATAGACATGGTACCTCGTTTTACACCTGCTGCGAATGGCCACCAGAAACACTTTCTCATATGATAGTCAATCAGAGCAGTTAGCCGAACTTAGGTAGGGCTAATAATCTAGTAATCACTGGCTTTTGCCCCCAAACACAAGGTCTGTGCAACAAATTGTGCTAAATCGGCTCTCTTCCCCGTCCCGTTGTCCTCGAGTTTGTGATGCATGACTGCCTCCCCGGCTGCGAATGATACAACGTCTGGATCTATGCCACCCATGTAAGCCAGGCTGTGGTTCGATCGAAACTACACATTGGGGGCGGAAAGGAAAGAAAACGAAAATACAAAGAGTGGTGAGGTAGATAGCACTAATAGATGAATCACTCCCGCGATACCTGAATATTGGAGTTACACGTATTGTCGAAACATGTCTAGGTTAACGTGTAGGAAAGAGCACAGGGCTCTAAACCCAAGCAGAACGTTCTCATAGTTGAAGTTCTCAAAGGCAGAGACCACAATGCCCCGGGCCAGGTAAGCCATGAATGCAGAATCTAGCCGATATTGAGCCCTGAACTATTAAATTAGTGATCTTAGTTACCTATTAGCAAAATGTACCACACCTCCACTCATGAAACATGTCACAGGACTGGGGCTTCCCTTCGAGTCACTGTCCGTAGCGCACTGTGTAACATTGTATAACCATGAAGAATAGATCTCTTGGTTTTCATCATCATTGTCAATTAAACTTGTCGGCTTCTATCTTGTCATCTCAGGTCATCGTCCAACTTCCATCCTTTTGTATTGTACTCATGAGGGCTCGTGTTGGCTGTCAATCCTCCTCATGCGTACTCAGCCACAGAAGCTGTGGGTCTTTACTAGAAGTGGGGCACATATAGGATGTTGCGAGGCGCTAAGTGGCGTCCATTCAAGCGCCCCACCTATTTAAACAAGACCCGCACCTAGGCTAAATACCCCATGGTAGGGCTGACAACCTCATGAGTATGAACCTAAAAGGAGTGAATTCAGCCATCCTTGGGAATGCTTGGGAAACACGAGACTGACTAGGAGCTTCGTGAAGAAACTCCTCAGAGAAGACAAGTCGTGCAAGTACTTAGCACACAAACGGACCCTAAATGGAGGGCATGTTGGGTAGACACTTGACACAGGGGACGAGATAGCACGGAGGGAAGGGGGCGTTAAGGTCTTGTTTCTTTTGGGGTTTTCTTTTGTGTTTCTATGATTTTTTCTTTTTTCTTTTGTTGTTGACGACTACAGGAGGAAAGGCGTGTAGTGTAACAAGCTTGCTTGGTAGCATATGTGCTCCGGTCGTCAGAATGCTGTGGTCGGCCTTGCGGAGGGTTAATTCTGTCCGGTAACCAATCCGGCGTTGTTTGATCTTAGTGATTCTAGTAGACGTTAAATATATTCAAATCAAATCAAATCAAATCTAAAAGGAGTGAAGTCTTGAAATAGGGAAAGTTGGAAAATTATCAATAAAATAACTGACTTAATGATATAACATCTATTCAACACAAAGCATGTGTAACAAGGACCTGAGAAGTATGTCTGAATTCAACTGACCTTGATCGCGTGGATATGGAGACCAAGGACCAGACGATGGTGTTGACAATCACATTGGCTGGGGATCTGTTTTCTGTGTTCTGACTACGTTAGGTTTGCCTCACCTTGTGTTGTCAAGCTCTTCCTCAGTCTGAAGGGCTTGTCCCTATGTTTAGTGAGGGCCTCAACTAGCGCGGACTCGAGAAGCCCGGCTGGGACAGGCTGAATAAGAGGCTTTAAAAAAGGACCACCCAAATAGGGAATACCCGCAGCCCAAAAGCAGGGAGGTAGTATTCACGCCGAAGACCTACAATGCAATCAATTCTACGACATCATCCGTCCTCTTTGAATGAACACAGTCATGTCAAACGGAGCATTCAAGCTTTGTTGCTCTTAGCTTGTCTAGACATTGCATCTTCACGCAGAAGACCTGCAAGTATTCATGGAGTCAGCGAGCCACCGACTGCGACTTGCAGTCAACTTTAGCCAAGTATAATTGATAAACCACGTCGAACACGCATATATATTGAATGAATCGCGTTTCGGCTCTTCTACCCAGTAGTGTATACGTTAGCCCCGTGTCTTGCCGAAGTAGGTATCCAACAAGGAGAGGCTATCAATCTCGGCATTAAGCTGCTTTTATTGTGATACTTGCCCAGCCAGCCGTCCAAGCCTCATGGCTTGATAAAGAGCAACGGCCAGAGCCATGCTGGTAGCTGATAGGCCTGCATTAAGACATTTTCTGCTTTCAGCCTGCAGCTTTCGCTGACTGAGAGTAGTAGGCAAATGCCTCTCCCATGTCAGCATAATCACCATTTAATAGTGGCACAAATGTAGTTTGATGCAGTGAGCGCTGTCTTTTTGGGGGAATAGGCGAAGCCCTCTAAGCTGAAACTTCGCCCGCATGCCCAGCCCATGATTCCCGTGGTCACTGGTTGGGCGAAAATCCAGTGTAGTATTGCATGTTGGGCAGGGCAGCGCACACAAGGCATTAGCCAACGTCTTTTGTGGCTTCATATGGCATAGTCTCGTTCTGAACCTTTCTTGCTCACTTTCTCACCACTTCACTCTTTCACTTGACGAGAGTATTTGGTTTCCACTTTGATGACGCGTCTACAGCCTGCGATTTCCTAGTTTTATTCCGTGGCTAATCGCATACCCATCTGATTTGCCCCCATAACCTCAGTTCCAGGCCACCCTTGCTTAGGCTCCCCAAAACACGATGGGCTCAACTACGCAGCAGAATAGAAATGCCCGACCATTTGCAGTCCTCTCTCTAGGTGCGTTTTCACTGCCTTTGCCTGCTATCCCACCACTAACTATCGTAGATGACGGCGGAATTGGCGGACTATCCAGTCTTTTGATTCTCGAAAATGTCATGGAGAATATCCAGAATAACGAAGACCTTCTCGATATGCCAAGGCCCTGCGAGAGATTCGACCTCATTGGCGGCACAGGGACAGGAGGGTAAGGCCAGTGCTATGCTTCCGTATTAAAGTAATATTGTTAACAGCCTTTCTACAGTATCGCTGCAATCATGCTTGGCCGATTGGGTATGTCAATTGATGATTGCATCCGGACTTTCAAGGAAATATGCAGTACGGTTTTCACTAGTACGGCGCGACAATATCTGACGACGGAAGCAATGGCAAATATCTTGACTGCGAAGCTGGAAAATGTCTTGAAAAAGGCTATTCGAGAGAACTATCCTCTTGCACAATGTACACGAGAACGTAAAGACATGTCAGAAGTCAGTACGTGCCAATATGAAAACGAAACGTATCTGAACAAAGATTGCACCAAAACGTACGTTCCAGCCCTCTCTCTACCCACTCCTACTCACGTACAAGAGCATAACGCCAACATGTCACTATTGGCATATAGTGTTGTACTAGCGACGACAAAGGTAAACATCGATGTACCCCCGACACTATTCAGAACGTACCAGGCTCCGACTAGCTTTTCACAATGCAAAATATGGGAGGTGGCAAGGGCGACATCCGCAAAAGTCGGGATTTTCAAGCCCATCGAGCTAGGCCGAGATAATGAAAGTTTCGTGAATAGCAGTTTCGGATATAGCAGCCCATGCAGGATCCTCATTCAGGAGGCGACCAAGCTTCTTGCAGACGAACAGGAAATGTTGATATTGAGCATTGGTGCCGGTCTCGACAGTGCTGTTAAAGTGGGCGATACGCAAAGATCCCTCGTAGAGAGTCTCGACAAAGTGGCAGTTAGCTCTAGAAGAGTTGAAAGTGCGCTTGCAACAGAGTACAACAGTATAAAGAAGGGATACTATCGACTTAACACAGACTTTGGCCTGGGAGCAATCGCCGCTTCAGATTGGATAGACCCGTCCAAGGTGGCAGCACATACAAAAAACTACCTTAATAAGAAAGAACATGAGATCAAGGCGATCGCCAATATTCTGGAGAATGGATTTGTGCCGGTTTCACAACAAGTAGAGAAGCTAAATGGTTAGTACCGCACCATGGGAAGCTCTGCAACGATTACTGGGATTAAGCTAACAACATCTACAGGCTTTAGACGACCAGTCTATCATATTCCGTTCAACAAAAACCTCAAATTTGTCGGGCGTCTAGACATCCTTTCCACATTAGATGACAAGCTCTTTGCTCAGGCCGGCTTTCAGAAAGTTGCACTTGTAGGCTTGGGTGGTATGGGCAAGACCCAGGTAGCCTTGAAGTTTGCGTACAATGTCAAGGAAAAATACCCCGACTACTCTGTCTTTTGGCTTACTGCTGCTAGTATTGATGGATTCCTAAATTCCTGCAAGGAGCTCACTGTGGAACTGGAACTCGAAATACCTGATGTCAAGGATCCACGAATACTTGTAAAAAGATACTTGGACGCCAATTTATGCGGAAAATGGCTTCTTATTATCGACAACGTCGACGATACTAATCTATTTTATGATGCAGCCAAAGAGAACAGACTCAGTATTTTTCTACCTCAGAGTGATGAGGGTCGAATTCTGTTTACTACAAGGTCCAAAAACGTCTCGTGGGTAGCGGCCAATGGTAATAGCATTGAATTGGAAGAAATGTCTTCAGAAGGACTAACAACTATATTGATGCCCAGTGCGGAGGGCCCTAACGGAGGGTCACACGTACGGGACGAGCATTCAATGAATGAGATTCTAACCGAGCTATGCAATCTCCCGCTAGCAGTCGCACAGGCTGCAGATTATATGGCTATCAACCACATATCCGTTGCTAAATATCTGGAACTCTTGAGAGAACCAAACGAAGACAAGCTTGAACTTCTAAAGTATCAACACGTCGACGATGCACACTTGGAAAAGTCTCAGGGTGCCGTAGCCAGTACCTGGCTTATTACTATTCAGAAAATCCAAAAGAAATCGCACGATGCTGTGAATTTACTACGCTTTATCGCAAAAATCGAGGCGAAAGCCATCCCCAAGACGATGCTGCCAAACGCTGACAAGGAGAGGTTGATAGTGGAGGCTATTGGAGTACTGTTGTCATACGGTTTCCTTCGCGAACAAAATACACCTGGCATTTTTGATATGCATACCCTTGTGCATTTGACAACGCAGCGTTGGTGTAAAAGTCTAGAGGATGAAGAGAAGCACGTCTCGACTGTTGTTGATCACATGGCTTCATTGTTTTTGGATGCCAAGTGGGAAAATCGATTCCTTTGGCGCCAATATCTGCCCCATGCAGAGCGTGTCATCAAGAACGAAAAGACCAGTAACGAAAGTATGACGGAGTTGGTACATAAAGTTGGGTTATGTTTAGATCTCGATGGTGATATCCGGGATTTTCTGACAATTTTATGTAAAGCAAAAACCCAAAGACCAATTCAACATAAACAGTTTCACCAAACTATGTAGATAGACTTAATTGAAAACTTTGACGCAATATAACCACAGGTTATGAGCCCCTATCGTCACCGACTCAGGTACCATCCGTTTTTTGTCTAAAAGTTCATCCGCTATTTGCATTGAAGCTGTAGGGCAAGACGTTTCGTTCATACTTCAACTTTTCCTTGAACCCTACAACACACTACAATATGCTCAACAAGACTCTCGCACCTGAGATGACTATCCACCCGGCAGTCATCTCCTCATCCCGCACCTGGTTGCAAGACGCGGATGCGGTTATTGACCCTACGGTGATCCGAAATTTGATCCTTGAAACCAAAATTCCTACTATTAAGCAAGTTCCTTACACCGAGTGGAGTAAAGAGTTCCAAGAGGCCATCGTCATGACCAAAATTTCAGCGCTGTTCGACAAGCCTATGCTGGAGGTCCGGACTGCCCAGCTAATAGTAGCTGAAAAGGCTTGGATCCAGGTACTAGACCGTTGCGCGATGAATATGGCCTTTGAGAAAAAGATTATACTTGCCGAGAGACTGGATGCCATACACCAGAGAGCCAAGATGTTTGAAACTTCGATCACGGCTACTGCATTGCTCGCGATTATGTCTCAGAGGTTAACCAGTTTTGACGGCCTGGGAAAGTGTGTCTCGTACATTCATCCTCGGGTACCTACCTCTGTGTGAGATGAAAATAAAGGAATTTTATGATGTTCTAGGACTATTTATCTATCCTCAGTTGGTTGCCTTTGACAGAGCCACGGCCGAAGTCCTGGTCAAAATCAAATCCTCAGAGAATAAGTTGCATCAATCATGCACTCAAGCAGTGGATCAAGGAGGGTCGGATGAGGGTTGGATATATTCCAACCATTAACCTGGCTGTAGAAGGGTTGCCGGAACTAATTGGTCTCTAGAAAATGCCCAAGCTTGGATCAATGATCGGAGTACGAAATCTGGATGCATCATGGCCACGAGAGCGAACTTCTCCGGAACTGCGGGAGAGTGAGGGCGATGTTGAGACGAATCTCCAGGGGAATTGAGATTGAGGTGCGTATAAACTGATGAGAAGATATTGTTATCTACAAACAGACTGGTATATATGAAAAAAGAAGCAACAAAACCTTCGATTAACAGTGCATAGCATAATAAGTTCAAGGTCCATATTTATAGCATGGTTGGTGCTGTGACTTATTTATTGAAAGATGAAGGCTTTCTCAGATCCACACCATGTTGTGCGTCACATGATTACATCAAGTATTTACTTGGTGTTGACCCGGATAATGCTGGGATTCTGCAATATATCTCATTGTCCAAGTACTCAGGAGAAGACTCTAGAAGAACAATCAATATACAAGTAATTTCACAACACAAGGTCGCAGCGTATAGGGAGTTGAAGAGGGTGGGAGCTAACGGCACTCTGATTCCTCAATACCATGCACCGTGGACCTTTGAGGTGGACCATCCTGAAACACCAAAGGCCACACACTCAGTGCGAAGGATGTTTACGACAGGCATTACCAACTCACAACAGAGCGCGATGGCCCGTCAGCGTTTCTGGAAAGCAGAATTACTAGCACAGGCTACCGCATTTAGCTTACCATGAACGGTGGGTGACGGTTTTACTTGGAAATAGTCCACCCGACCATCTAGAACCTGCCTCGTACAGCACATGACATTTGGCATACTGTATTCTGAAATCTGTGCTTTTCTGGCAGTACAAGACGTTGGATAGCAAAGAAGATGACAGTATTATGGAAGTGCATATTGTAGATTTCCGCAGACCTGACTTGATAGACTACAGAAACTCTGGAGAAGACATGTGGTTTGTAGAAATGGTTGATGACAGGAGGAGTCTGATGTTGGATAGCCGATCACCAAGGTGGTCTAAAAGACTTTGAGATCATGCAACAAAAGAAAGCCAGGCCTGCTAACCCCAGATCCAAGAACAGCACTTCCAACAGCACATTGGGCAACGCCTGGAACAGCACATGGATCAATACATCAAGAGAGACATTGAAGGGCAAACTGAATGCTGCATTGAGTGGTATGTTCATTCTCCCCTACACAGTTAGCAGAAGCAGTTTCGCTTGTAGCTTTAGTTTTCCACTCTTGCCTCTTTATCAGAATATGCGCTTACACCATGGAGCAACCTTTTATTGAGCAAGCTCATACGTTCTGGGCAGAGTATTGTTCGTTATATAATCCTACTTCAGATTGCATTTGCAGTATAGAATCAAAAATGATGGATATCCTAACTATTTAACCCTGTCCCTTTCCCTTGCAGTTCTCATCACTGTAGATGCTTGTTTCGCCACCAACCTGACACCAGCACACAGTACCTTCCCACCAACAAGTCATATCTCTTGCAACAAGATGGTTGGAGTCCGCATCATTAGGAATAGCCGATGCAAAAGCATTGCCAGCCAGGGCAAAAACGAAGATGATAGACGAAAGATGCATCTTTGCTAGCTGCTAATTGACATGTTAGACCCGGATTTGCTATAGATAATATAGAAAGGGAACCATACCGTGGTAAAGTCAAGACAGATCAAGCAATGCAAAGAGGCTGATAGAAGACTTAGAAGAATAGGAATGTGGCAAGGTAGGTTGGAATGAATGCCGATGTAGACTGTGAAAGAATAGACACCGGGTTTCTCGATGAACAGAGGTGTAGATGCCCTTTTATACACGTCTTGATAGCTACTATGTATGTATGAAAAACTACTAACAACTAAGCACCGAGTGTCACGTAACGCTATAAAGCCTACGTTACGGATATGCACGTAGCATCATTACCAACCCGCGCCAACAGTATTTCGCGTCAAATTACATGTATTAGGAAAAGTTGGAATACATTGTACGTCGTACGATATCGACTTTATCTTCGGATGAGGGAGGAAACGAAGGAAAACCTACGAGGCCTAAATTCCCTCAATCTCTTGGCACATCATACCCCTTAGAATTCCGTCTGTATCCCGCATCTTGTAACTAAACATGAGTGTTCTACGCAGCAGCTTTCGCCTTGCATAACTTGGTACAAACTGGTACATGACAAGCAAATCATGGGCTGTATGTGTATGGCATGTAAACAATGCTTTATTGTGCCAAGGGAGAAAAGAGGGAAGAAGACACGGAAAGCTAAGCAGGACAGCTGAGCCAAGCCCCTCAATCCCTTTGACATGTATCATACCAGCGGAGGTGCTACCTACAAGCGGGCATGTCTCCAAAACACGGTCTAAGCTGCAGTACAAACCACACCAAATCATCCATACTTGCGCCGATAAGTAGCTTGGTCTAGCTTTAACCAAGCTCCAATACATCTTATACAAAACACAGCGTATATAGCATTCACCACTGATATACCGTTCTTCATCTTGATAGTCTTCTTGGATGTTTCCGTAGATACCAAGTAAATGGCCATCTGCGTTGCGATCCAGAGCATTACTTGGTATCCTACAATCACTAGAAATGGCCTGTTCCGCGGGGATACTTGAATTCCACGTCTCTACCTAAGTAACTTCATGTAGCATATATAGCTTTCACTTGTCCATATAGTACCACAGAAAGATAGAAAGATAGGACCCTCGATAATTACATATTTAAAATGTGATGTGTAACTAACTACTAGCCTGACCAAGTTAGATACAAAGCATTAGCTAATTGGTGTTTATTCATGGAAAAGACCCTAAAACCTATTACGTGCAACTCGCGACCATCATTCCATCCTGTGATGTAGGTCCTTCTAGAATTAGTAGGATATTCAACTTACCCATGCAATGGATTACTGTGGTACTGGAATCTAATAACCAGCCAACACTAGGCAACAGTGATGACAACTTTGGAGGTTTTGTCTATACTCGGGACTCTAGCATAGAAAGGTCTTTCTACGCCATTCTTATAGTCCCAGTTTGTGCCTATCATAGCTTTAGCGGCGTGTTGTCTTGGTTGGTGCAGGTTAAAGGATAGATAGCTCATCTGGTAGACCATAAGTATTTTCGAATCAACATTACATAGATAACTCGGATACAATACAATGAAGTATTTCATCTAGACTCCAATGTATCTGTAGTAGCCGTTTAGTGAATGACCAATTCAATGCTCAATGTAGCAAGTTTGGCATCATGCTATATAGAACGGCCCACCGTATTCAATAGGCTATATATAATGGGAGCACTATCCTTATTCACGATATTTGCTAATTAGCATCATTATTCAAGATTAAGTGAAGAAGATGGGCAAAACCCTTGGAGGGAGTTCAAAGAGAAACGAAGAAAAGAAGGCAAAAGAGTAAAAAGGAAAAACAAAGACAGTAAGAGGGAAAAAGAAAAAAGAAACCCAGTAATATTGAGTAAACACAGGTGAAAGAAAAGAAAAAGAAAACGAAAAAGCTGATGGGAGAATAGACAAAAATAGATAAACCTTCGCAATTGATGTACTTCCATCGGTATTCTTACATCCTATTATGGGCTCAGAGATAGTTAGAGAATCCTATATACTGTAATGTAGGAGAAAAGGGGGACTATCTTGTCTATGGTCCGCATGTTCTGGGCCTACCCAGTGTTCCTATCCGCACACCACACCAAACTTCAATGCCCTACACACCCACCAACCACTCAGCAAATTCGACAACAATCCGGCTAATCACGTAATCTTCCTGTTGATTCTCAATGCAAGAAATTCTACTTTGGGCCTCTTGCGCCGGGTGTTGTATGCAGTCTCTCCCCCCCTCTGCCTCCTGGGGTGCCCTCATTGGTGAAATTGGCAGTTTATTTGGCCATGTTGCTGTGTTGTCTTTGTCTCGAGCTCTCTCCTTTTCTCGCCGATTCATCACCGCAAGACTGCGGTATCATGAGTGCCTTGGTATGGCATCGGCTGTGTGGCAGTGGATGGTGATGGGATGTTTATTTGGCCTTTGTAGAGTGACTGGGACCGTGGAATGGAACTTGTTACTCTTCCACTAAAGGCTGCAGTATTTCCACGGCGCATACTATACGGCTACGTTGAATTACTCCTGTGTCATAAATTAAGAAGATATCACCGTCGTTAGTCATTCCATCATCTCATCGCCAATACGAGGTCATTTAAATCTTCGTAATGGCTTCTTTGTCTGAGTTTTAGGGGCACAGGGCAAGACAGATTGCCTTTTACGGCCAGCCAGAGCAAGAGAGTCCAAGGAGCATACAATTAAGTGTACAGTGGTGTTTCCCAGCAAGAATATCAACATCGGCCCATGTTTCTTGTCGAGAGTTATTGACAAGCCAGTATGCTGTATGGCTTTGTTGAACACCCTCTTTTTTCTTGTTTTGCAAAAGCTTCAGAACAGCGCCAAACATCCTCTTGAAGTCACTAGTACCTCTGGCTAAAGTTCTTTCTAACTCACGGCACGCTGAGAGACTCTGTTGGACCTCCACAAGTCGTACAGAGCTTGCCATGCATGTGGTATTGTGCTAGGAAGACCTGAAGGCATAGTTGTCCCTATCTGGTCTTCTCCATTAGTAGTGATGGTAACTATCAGCAGGTTGTTGTCATGGCCTTTTACACATGGTCTTTATATGGAGTACAATCTTCCCAAAATGCAGAGCTTTTGCACTATAGATTGCACATGGCTGCGAAGTGCCAATTTCAGTGCATGCTCATTGTCTATAATCACTTCATTTTCTTGCCATATATCGCTTTTTCGACCAGCTTCTTCAATACAAGGAATGATATAGGTCATAGTCCATCGTATAGTCAGTATAAATTCTCGGCTCCTGGTACACATTCGATCGGAGGCTTTGTGAAACCCTAGTCTAAGCGGGGGGTATGAGCCTGTGTACAAGTGGTCTAGGCTTGGTACAGTGAGCTACTCATGGAATACAGAAGCTAGGCAGCTCACAGTTCAAAGAACATAATATCCACCATATCCTAGCACTACTAAAGTTGCCGAGTAGGATGCATTACGTCCTAAAACACTGCATAGTCCCAGTCAATAAAGCAGTTGACCAGCTGATACTGGCTGTAAGAGTAGAGTGGCCTCCTAGTTTCGAGCACACCTGCATTCTAGCAATATTATTCGACACCATACCTTTCGGAATTACCGGGCAGTGTTATGATATCAAAAGAGAGGTACAGTGCCTAGTCCTGGGTATCGAGATTTGAGTACATAGCCAGGTCTTCATAAGCGTAGGGAGAAACATAGACTACGCATTCAAGACAAAAGGGGAGAAGCACTTGACTACCTAACTACTGAACACACTTATGGCTCCTAGTTGTTATGATCCTTCTTCAAGCTAGGCGTAACCTTTCATCAGACTAGGTGCAACCTTAGAACCTTCCATCCTTTCCAAATATTCACAAGTGATAGATGGCTTCCTATCTCCTGGCCTATCAGCATAGATAGTACATTACTCCATGTGACTAAAGGACATCAGTGCTCTGATATATGTGGCTGAGCATTACAACTAACAATGTCCAGTCGTATGTGTTTGAATATCGTTTTTGCAAGGTGTCTATCACCTGGCCTCCTGGTCTACTGATTCTGCCACGTGGGGTTCCTTGATGGCCTCTTTATATTACATAATTTATGATCCCTTGTTAATAGGCTTCTGCGTACAAGTCATGGGCTGCACTCTGACAGCCAGTTAGCTCTATACCTTGGTATCCGGCAATGCGCATGATAAGTGTCATGAAATTGCCTGTGATGATGTAAATGTGCTGCTTGTATCTGCTGAGGACTTCAAATATGACAAGATTCTACTCATGCTTACAGTCATGTGTTCTCGCCAGCATGTCAATCTAGCCATGCTCTGGTATGAAATACGGGTGCAACATTAATTCATCGTGGGAATGAATCATCAGGGCTATATATCTTGCCAGTGGCTGCAGTTTTCTTTCGTCTCTGGTCCTCCCAGTGTGTTATTTCCGCCGAACCATGAGCCTGCTTACAAGGATGGCGTGAATCCTAATAGTCTCTCAATCTCAAGCCCGGGAATAGTCAAGCATTATAAGTTCGAGGAATAGGGGAAAGATGAAGAGCGATTCAGTAGTGTTACGCACACCCGAGGTGCGGGAGCAATAGCTAATGGTAACTTGAGCGAGCATTTTCTACATTGTTAACACTCACTCAGGTCGGTCAAGTACTTTCACCGGCCATCATGCTGCAAAATGATTTAGATGGACACCCGTAGAAGATGTAAAACTAGGAGCCATTTTCATGACCTTCGCTTGGTTCAAGCGCTTAGGTGACGATTGTTCAAGTCAGACGAGACATACATTTCAATATATCAGTAGATAGACAAAGCACGACGAAGCAATGACAAATACTGTCTCGTCAATCAAGGGCTCTTGGCACATACTCAAAGTCAGTACTATAATGATATCTAGTACTTTAGACTTCATTTTGCAATACGAAATCTATTGCGTGCACTGCTCATGACTAGTTGGGAAGAGTGGGAAACAGGCGGAAGTCTGGTAGAGAATGATAAGTCAAAAGATGCGTAAAACTTAGGCTTCAAGGGCTTTTCTTCCTCTCCTCCGTTATCCAAAGATAAAGTCGATATCGTACGACGCACAATGTACATTGTACTTGCAACATAGATTGTATAGCGTTATATGATCATTGATGTTTGGTTATTTGTAGTATCTCAGATGTACATGATAGCTATCGAGACGTGTATAAAAGGGCGTCTACATCTCTGTTCGTCGAGAAAACAGGTGTCTATTCTCTCACAGTCTACATCGGCATTCATATCAAACTACCTTACCACATTTCTATTCTTTCAAGTCTTCTATCGGCCTCTTTACATTACTTTATCCGTCTTGACTTTACCAAGGTATGGTTCCCTTCCTATATCATCTATAACAAATCCTGGTCTAACATGGCAATTAGCAGCTAGCAAAGATGCATCTTTCGTCTATCACCTTCATTTTTGTCCTGGCTGGCAATACTCTTGCATCGGCTATTCCTAATGATGCGGACTCCAACCATCTTGTTGCGAGAGATATGACTTGTTGGTGGGAAGGTACTGTGTGCTGGTGTCAGGTTGGTGGTGAAACAAGCATCTATAGTGATGAGAACTGCAAGGGAAAGGGGCAGGGTTAAATAGTTAAGACATCCATTCTGCATATGCAACTTGGGGGAGAATTACAGCCCAATATATATCATGTCGAGCAAGAGTGTTGCCAGTGCTTGGTCTTGAGCATCCAAAACGAGAACGATATCTACGATAAGCATGTGCTATATGCAATTCTAACCCAAGCCTGGTCATTGAAGCCCTGAAAAGTATAAGGGATATGTGAGCATAGGTGTCGTCGCCGGTAGAAGGGCGCCCAATCGAGAAACCGTTGGACCCCCCAGCCGCGTCGACCTTCTACGAAGGACACATCAGTGTTTAGTTCATTCTCCACCTACATTCGCAAGGATCTCCCCCCCCTCGTGTAAAAGAAATGGCTGATCAAGTACTTTACCACCATGACACGCCACCAGTTGGCACACGCTGGGACTCAAACATGGCCAGGTGGCAACCAGGCCTCATAACAAGTTTTCCTTTTCATAGATATAACTTGATTACTAGATAGTCGAGAGTGAAGACCTAGTCATTATACGTAACTGGTTTACGCTTGTAGAGAGCAAACTCGCGAATCACGAAATACGGTTGCATGATTTCTACACTGTTGAGAAGTCAAGATTTACGGTGGGCATAATTCAAAATAGAATAGTTGTTCCAGGCATAAACAGGCATTGTGATCGGGGGTTAGTTTAGCCTGCGGACTGGGAATGCACTGCAACCATGAAAGTGATTAATGCAGAAGGCTGAGTGATTCCACTGTTTATCATCAGGTTTTGTGTGCCGCCTCCTTCGTCTCATTTACTTAAGCCCCTCTATGTCCAGTGCCTCAGCATCCATCAGAACACCGCTTACGGCCAATAAATGGAGCACTTGACGAAGACCGAGTTCAATCCAGCATGTCATACTGTATTTTAGCCCACCATGACGGAAAGCAATGTTTAGTCAGCCTTTTCAAGCAGTTGACTACATGGATGGTGATGAGCAGATAGTGGCCGAATCATCGAGAAGTAGTAGTTGGTTAAGGCCGGTACGACCAGAGATTCATTCAGCATTCTCGTGTCTGTGTCAATCCTGGTCATGATGCAAGAAAATGGCAGGTAGTAATTGCGACATCTACAGAAGAGTATGGTCAGCTATTTGTCATGTGTTTGTTGCAATTTCTATGTTTAAGATACAAAATGGTGCGGCGCATGATTGTTTTCTAGTTTGCCTAAGGCTATCAGCAAGAGTGAAGGACTTGTGGGATACTCCAACACGCCAGGTCCGGCAATCTAAATTCGGGTTGTGTTGAAACAGGAGATCATATTCTTCGAGTCGCTTTGAGATGGCAGTATTGAGCTGGAGGCTCTGTGCTGATACTGGGCTTCTGGACAGAGCAAATGTAGTGAAACTGAGCGACGGCACGAATGCACGGACAAGCCTCTCTATCATGAATTGACATGACCTGTCCGGTCAGCGTGAGAGCAGTTTCTTATACTTTCGACAATGTTGAACCGATTGCCTGCGAGATCTCCACTGTCACCCGTTATATGTTTCTGGCTAAGATAAGGGCTTGTGTCAAAGGTTTTGGAAAAAACGCCCTCGGGGCTTTTGCTCATCAGATGGCGAAACTCTTTGTGTTCAGTCGCAGACAGGAGAGCACGGAGGAATAGGAGGCTTGAACCGAGAAAGAGAGCTGCAGGCTCACTGGGCAACTGGAAAAAAAACCGAGGATTTTGTCTTGGTGCGCGTATGATTATAGAGCGGGCTACGTCATATGATATCCAGACCTGGCTGGAAGTGCACCTCTTCTCGGCAATACAGTAACTAGAAAGCCAAATACAGAGATCCAAATACTATCTACAGCTAGCTTACACTTATGGTCGATGCGATCGTGGGTATTTGATCTAAACAAGTGCGTAAAAATGAGTGGGAAACTCTGTATGCATCTTCCACCAAGAAAGAGCTCATATATCTACCCCGACATCTTCCAAGCCTGTACTCGGACGCCTTTCAGAAAGATATCTAATGTTTCAAAGACGATGATAGCGAGTCTTGTTACTAATACATCCTTAATTTACACTCTGGCATGCTGACAATAGCCCATGGAAGATAATATAAACCACGGTTAAACAGGTGTTTGCCTATCGTATTCGCGTTGATGTGAGAAACTAAAAGCTTGTGTGTGAACTTCTATTGCGATACAAGCTGGATCTTGTTACAAGATGCGTATTACTCGTAATGTCGCGGGCAGTCGGAACAGATAGACAAGGTCGGTGTCTTTGTAAATAGATGCATTCGAAGACTAGCTCACAACAAAGGCGGAGAAAAGCAGAAGACGAGGACGTTTCTCAAGAAGCAACGCTAAGGAAACAGAAGAGGAAGCCCGCCATACTATATATTTACAGCAGCAGTAATCCAGGCACAGGGGACAGAGCAGCGAGAAGAGACTGGGTAACCCTTGATGACAGGGTCAGTCTGGTGAGGAGGGCGGTCTGCAACGACAGGGACCAGGCTAGGGCGGCGAAGTGAGACTGAGTGTAGTTAGCCCGTGGCAATTAAGCTTAAGACAATGTCCTGTGTATTAACAGGCTTATAGGAAGTGCCATCCACATCAGGACGAGGTGTAGAACCGACCGGATAAATATGCATGCATTGTGTGATATCTCATCAGGCTGCTCTCTCAGAGTTTCATTTTCGCTAACTCGCATGCACGTATACGTCATTCGGCCATCCCTCGATGATTGTAACGCTGCGTAGCCCTTAGGGATTATTGCACTAATACGGCTTAGTGTAGCGCTCTTAACTACATTACAAATACGAGATACTGGCTAAGCGAAAAAAACGCGGGGAGTTATTATCGTTTGTTACATTTACTTGGATGCCCAAGATTACATCAACTCAGTCTTTCGACCTACTTGCATGGCCTATTGCTGAGGGAACCTTTGCGAGCGGGCGTTCCGAATAAGGAACGGATAAACTGATAAGACGGTGGTCTTATCCAAGAGAGGCTCTGGTATATATATGAAAGGAGGAGTAACCCAGCTTTGCATCAACTTTACAACATGAATCTAAGGATTGAACTTTGCAGGTTGAATCTTTACTGAACTACCTTCGGAGAGAGTTGAATGTTCTTACACAGCACATAAGAGTCGTTGATCTTGTTTTATTTTATGTCGTTCTATTTTCGCATAAATCTTCCACAACCAACCAAACGAGCCGAGCCGAACGAGATATACACCAAGATGTCGCCAAGCCCTGTAAAGGGCTCGGCCCATGAAACGACATATTGCAGGAATAGCAAATACTCCCTGCTCAAGTGGAAAAGGAAAAGTCCATACTGAACTATTTTTTCCCCCACTATTGCCCCTTTATGGCCCAACTGGCTACGTGTCTTGCTGGCTTGAGCCCAACGATAGGCTTGGTTGGGCTTCCAAATCCTAACGAAGTCCAATGGAGGGTGTCGAGCGGGATGGCAAAGGTTCCGCAGTGGTAATGAACCGGCGATGCGCATGCTAGATCTTTCTTTGAACGAGAATTTTCGTTGTTAAAAAAACAAAGCCTACGATCTGGCAGGCCTATCAACTGCCGAAGAAGATTTGCGCTCCGGATGTCGTCGATGCCGAATTCGATGACCCAGAAGAGCACTATGGCATGTTCTTGAAGAATCACATAACCATGCCGCGGAACTGGAACTATTTCAAGTCGAAGCACATACAGCATTACACCGAGACAGAGATGAGCGAAGCTATGACGCTCAATATTTTGTTGATCGAACTCCCGAAGGAGCACGTGGAAGCAGTGAAGCAATATCAGCTTACAAGAGGGCCGAAAAAAAAGCAAAAGCACGGAACAGGTCGACACCGAAGTGCTTGATTGCAGCAAGCAGGGGCACAAGACGGCGAATTTTTGGGCTAAGAAAAAGAAAGATTCCCAAAGAATAAAAAGCTTGGTTCATGCAAAGCTTTTTATGTGCCGGAGTTGGCGGAAAGCCTGATATCGGCGATGGCCTTGATCAAGGCAGGGAAGTCGCTATTATCTGAGGACATGGACATTACTATTGATGACAGAAAAGAATGAACCGTCATTCTATTGATAAGTGACAATACAGCCACGAGTACATGTTCTGAGCATATGACAATCTACACCGGAGATATGGACACATCAGCAACAGGGGACTGAGAGTGACAAATCTGAACGAAACATCTCCAAGACCAGAGGACTACATGTGTGAGTACTATTCGAAAGGAAAGATAACAAGAAGTCATGGCAGGTCGCTAATATCAATGCCAGCAGAAGAACCTTTTAACAACGTATCGATAAACGTATCCGATCCACATGAGTCTGAAAGGAATGGTCATGGATGATATACAACAATTGCCGACAGTTTGCCGAGATACAGGCGGGTGTCTCGGAAGAAGAAGAGTAACATTCAAGGGTCTCTGTAGGACGCCGAGCACGCAGGGAATCCCACATACGCTCATCTTCAGAATTGAGCCACGGACAGATCACATTAGAAGGTGGGCAGGTCGAGCTTTTAGACTCTTCACAGCACCCAAACATGGGCCTAGGGGGATGAACCCCTGTCACTAGGATACGCTGAGAAGGTCAAAGGCCGAGATATCTTATGGGATATCAATGCCGAGAAAGTCCAGATCACAGAAGCTGTGCATTTCTACGAAAAGATGAAATTTAAGAAACCGGAGCCAGATCAACGATTTGACTAGGCTGAGAATGGTATACTAGAAGAATTTGAACATATCGATCGAAGGGTGTTTGAAAGAGAGGAATCTGCAGCCAGCGATCTGATGAGAGAAGTGGAAGTGCCTACAGGCCGTGGAAAAGACCAGGGCGGAGAAGAGCAATCATTTAAACCATTGTCGGAAAGAAAGGCAATAACAGTCATTGATACGACACAACCGGACGCAGTCAATCAATGCAAGACTAAATCTTGTGATCAAACAGCTGAATCAGAACATAGAGAAGAGAAGACTCCTTTGAGGTGAGAGAAAATCAACCACCGAGGCAAGGATCAGGATGGAGATAGAAAATGGTGCGACTCAAAAGACTATGATGGCATTGTCAGAACCGTTTATGACACTCGAGCAAGCCATTTCACATTCAATATAAGGCTAAGGAGAGTAGAGGAATGTTGAGAAGAGCCTCCACGGGAGTTATGGATAAGCTGATGAGACGATGCTCGTACCTCTAAAGGGGACTAGTATATATGAAAAGAGGAGTAGTCGAACCCTTCATCAACGTTACATAACAAATTAAAACACAAACTCCACAACATCGTTGATGCCGTGACCTATCTTTTGCTCAACTTGTGGAATGTCCGCATCCCATTGTCGAAATACTCAGGAGAAGATTCCAGAGGAACTATCAATGTACAAGCAATTGCATAGCATTAGGCTGCAGTATATAAGGATTTGAAGAGGGTGGGAGGACGGCAGTCTTACCCCTCAGTACCATGGATTGTGGTCCTTTGAAATGGTCTATCCTGAAACACCAAAGGCCACATGCTTAGTGCGAATGATTCTTATGGAATGCATTCCCGATTAACAACGGAGATTGGTGGCCGGTTGGCGTTTTTGGCGAGCTGAGTTTCTAATGCGGGTTACCTTCTTCACTTGAAAAACCTAGCACAGGACTATCCACAACCTTTCTAACAACACATGAGATTCGACGTACTCTCTTCTTGAAATGTGTGGCTTTTTGGGTAGTGTATGAAGTTATAGCACAGACGATGACGGCATTATGGAAGTGCAGATGGCACACTTTAGTCCGGTCCAGCTTTTATATGCTAGTGCTGTGCACGAGTCTACTGGCGCGTTCATTTATGGCAGCTAGGAAGTGGCCAGAGCAATATGTGTGGCCGCCCTCTCTAGTCCAAATCGACCGAAACAAACTTGAGCTGGCGGATAATCAGTTGCGCTTTTCCAACATAGCATTGCAAACAGGGAAGGGGCTACTACTACGTAGACAGAATATCCCAAATCAAAATTTATATAACCGCCATGAATCGTTGGTATCCCTGACTAGTTATGTGTTTCCTCTACACTCATGTCTTCTCCGTCATGCGTGAAAAGTCTTTGTGGATTTTCAATGTAGGATACACCCTTTTGTGCAGAATCCAAGAAAGCCATGGCCAAGCTGAAACACAGAGTAAAGCCGCAAGTGTAAGCAAACAAAAACCCAGGATACCTTTAACAGTAGACATTTTCCTTGGGTGAATGGAGAGAAAGATATATCATCATGATCAATTAGAATAGGGAAACACACAGCTAATGCGAGAGCTGCGGCTGTAGTGCGGTATAGACAATAATCTGTCTTGTAGCTGCATATAGCGCCCCTGAATATATTAAGTGTCACCCTTCATCGCCATAGTTTGAATTGTTCCCGTTTCTCCTAGTGACAATATCACGACACGCCCGTAGCAAGCTCATGCAATCTACTATAATATTGATGGGGCTTACCAGCTTGGGACATAGGCATGTGTAGATCTCCGTAAGCTTCATATAGATCACAGCCTCCGAAATGAGGAACCAGATGCTGTTTGTAGCTAGTACTTCTAGTGTTTTTGACATGGTCGTTGTTGGCCACCAAACGCAGTTTTTTCTTGTACTTAGACCTTCATATTGAGGCATCAAGACAATCAAGAGGAATGATGAATTAGTAACTAGTTATTCGACGCATTTCCGACTGGATGGATATATTGGACACCGCTACGAGGAGGCGCTAGAATGAATAGCACCGTGTTACTCTGAGGAATCTAACAGATTCTATAGCCATGCTCCTACAAACTCATAGGTTACGGTCGTCGGATGTCGAATGTTGTCGCTTGGCGGCAGCAACGGACATGACTGGCGTAGAGGATGCTGTCATCACGTGACCTCTGGGCCCTAAGCGTCCATATCCTAACCCTAGGTCACATCACATATTATGTGATAGCACTGACCGTGAAAAAAAGTACCGGAATTGTTCTGAACAATAAATGTCGAGAGCTCCCTCTGCACATTGTTCCGGGCCCCCTTGTTGCGGGCATGGGCATATTACTATCAGAAGTGAATAATCTTGAGTGTTCGATGAGACGTAGTAGTAAAGCTAGTAAGCGACGCGGGCCACAAGTTGCGTGGCGATTGTACATGTTGTAGTGGCATCCCACACATGTCTGACTTTTTTAAACCAGGACTGACCTCACGCCTATTGTGGCAGAGAAACCATGGAAAGATTTATACCCTACTAGAAAACTGGTGAGTATAATACAAAAGAAATGAAGTCATCAGATGTACTGCGGAAGAAAAGGCTTCAAGGGGTCAATGTCTGATGAAACAGCTATTAAGGCCTAATCCATAGAACCCGCTTTCCCTTTCCCCGACCTCTTCGTCGACTCCTGAGTACTTCGACGATAGGTTGTGTTGTAGCTGACGTATGTTTATTTTATTGGAATTAATCAAGGCGTAAGTTTTCTATTACTTCACCCGCATGTATATCAAGTGTTCACGCGGTATTTTCCGAAGTGAGTTTGAATCTCGACAACATGCTCTACAAATGCTTGCCATGAGCTAGCGCCCAGTGAGGTATGATGTATGTAGGCTGTCTATCAGCACCGAGCTGTTGCACCGTTGAATCCGCAGCAGCCTTTTTTCGATAGTTGCATTGGAATGCATGGTTTTTGGCCATGTATGGGGTTGGACAGCAAGACAGATAGTAGTATTATCAAGATGAACTATGTTTAGGCTTTGATAATTCGGGTTTTGTGCCTGGAAGATTCATGATGTGAACTAGCCATGCCATGTGGCCTCACATCTGCTTTCGCATAGGTATGTAGTGGATGGTGATTTGCCTCTTGTCGTGTGGTAGAAGGGGCTACTAGTATATTGATCATCTATCTATGGCATGAGGGCCTTGTGGGAGTAGAGAAGATGTATAATGTCGTGCTTGAATTTGACGTATAAGGAGTCGAAATAGGAGCCCGGAGTCCGGGACTTATGATATAGCCCGCCCCCGAGCTTAGACATTTGATAAATCATGTAAATTAACACAGAGCATAGAAACATACAGCCATTTCAACGTTGGCTTCGCCGTGCTCTAACACTAATGACGACCGACACTTGCTAGTTTATCGTTTGCTAGAAGAATGATGACAAGTAATATAATATAACTAAATGGAAAACCCCTTCCCTTTTCTGACGGTACAAGTCAAGCTCAACGTGTATAAAGTGTGGCAGTGTGAGTATTGGTGGGTATTTATTTCGCCTAGAAGAGCCGATGCATCTACGCTTTTCTGCAATAAAGCCTCGCTCTTCTTGCCAACTCACTTTTTTCCTCCATCGTTTGCTTTACTCACTCTGCTTGAAGGCTGGTTTGTGCAAGGTTTCAGTATCCTATTCCTAGTAGGTGAAGCCTAATTTTGGTTAATGCTAGTAGCTAGTAACAGTGTCAATGTTGGGCATCGTCTGCTTCTGTCATTGTTGCACTGTCCCCTTTGCAATTGTATGGTCGGCTACTACTTGTATGGGCTCTGGGATAGCGGCACTTGGGGTACGCCACATACCGGAGTTTTGCTTGGGAGGAAGCTGCAACGCTGTTTGGTAGTCTGGGATGCGACTTCTAGTAAATATCTTGAGATTCCTAAGGGCCGTCCCACCTCTTTGGCATCAGTGGCGTCCTCAAACGATGGACAGCGATTGGCATTGAGCTCCAAAGACCGCACTGTCAGAATCTGGAATACCACTACCGGTGCGTGTCTTCACACTTTTCGTGGCCATCAGAGCCTTGCGTCAACAGTGGCTTTATCAAGGATGTCAAGAATGGCCATTAGTTTGCTTATAGATCAGGTTGATAGAAGTTACTGTTTTGTAGTCTGTTTCTTCATATGTTTCTGCGGAAGAAGGACTGCTGATATGATGTGTCAATTATCCTGGACTTTTGTGGTCTTTTCAGTAGGGCATGTCATGCTGTCAGGACATGAATAAGCATACGAAACGGAAGGGACACATGACTGTACGCTGAAGTATGCATATCTTGCGTGTTGTGACCAGTATAATGTTAAACTTGATTCATTCGGAGACTACGATGAAGGAAATGAAGTAATTAGGGGTCTAGTAGGATCCGAGCCTAGGCTTTAAAAAGCACTGCGAAGAGGCAACGGCAAAGGCCCGGAAGACCATCAACGCACTTCGACGCCTCAGCAGACTATATTTAGGGATTCCACCAAAGTTTGCAATGCAAGCCATGAGAGCCTGCGTGGTGCCGCAGCTGACGTATGCGGCCATCACATGGTACCCCATGGTGAACAAGACGACGATGGAGAAACTGGAGGTTGTGCTCCATGACGGAATTCGGGATACCCTGCTAGTCTATAAAATCACGAACAAACAGAGTCTGTACAGATTTGCGGCTTTCCCAAACCTGAATATGATTTGTCACGAATCGATACGGGCAGGTGGGATACGTGCACATACATGCAACGCAGACCACCCCCTGTATTACATGACAATAGACGGTGCCATAGACAAGGCAAAGGCACTGCTCCCTTTGCCGATCAGAGATTCCAGCAAGCTCTTACGAGAGGGGAAGGGGCCGACCGACGCACTCGTAGAGAAGCTGAGCAAGGAAGAGGCGGCCAAGGCCCACATCAGCCTTCTCGAAGAGGAATCAAAAGACACAATCTGGGTGTACTTTGATGGCTCATAGAACAGCGACGGAGACACTGGAGCCGGCTGGGCGGTCTACCACGGACCCAGTCTCAGGTTGCAACCAGTCCAAGAGATTCAGCCATCTATGGGAGCCTCACCGGAATGAAAAGACACTGGCCAAGAGATTCGTGCGAAAGCCCCTCACAGGAATGAGCTGCAGGTATTTGGCTGGGAAATTGGACCCTAAGTAGAGGGTATGACAAGTTGATACGTGAAAGGGGACGTCACAGCGGGAGGTGTAGCTTGCTCGGGTGTGGGAGTGCCAGGCTACATTGTACTTCGTTTCTATTTTCGTTTCTTTGTATTGTTCTATGTTCTATGTTCTGTTTACTATTTTGCTTCTTTGCTTCTTTGCTTCTTGAGAGCAACGGCGCTTCGCTCGTCAAAATTCCATAGTACACCTCCCAGAGGGTCAATTCTGCCCCGTAGCCAATCCCGCGTCATATGATCTCTGTAATTCCCGTAGACAATGAACAAACTGAGCTCAAGTCAAGCATACTTCAACGATGTTGAGAAACCTTCCACGGGAGATCCGGATGGAGTTCGGGTGAGTTGATAAGCCACGACTCTTGTCGAAAAAAGGTGCGAAACATATATGAAAATAGTAACTATATCTTTTATCATGTTAGAAGTATAATATTTAAAGGCTAATTTTTAATAGGTTATAAGCTTATATTGAATTACCTTTGAAGAGCATTCCTATAGTGTTCTCATAAGTATATTAATTGTGCTTTTATTTTATTTATTTACAGTTTTAATCGACAATCGAATACGAACTAAACGACCCCACGTGCATAACAATGCCAAGATGCCGGTGATTTTTGATGGCAGTAACTGGAAACAATGGGAGTCCAACTTCATTCTACAACTCCATAGGGAGGGACTCCTATATTTGCTGGCAGAAAACTCCATGGATGGCGTTGAAAGGGACAACAGTGATCCCGAAACCAGAAAGTAGCTGAAGGACGAGGACATAGCGAAGCGGATACTGGAGCTCAGCCTGAATGACTCTTTTACAGTCATGGTTAGGAATGAGAAGACAGTATACAAGGCTTACGAAAAGCTATAAAAAAAGCCTGTCCTTTGGATACAGTTGATTCGGCTTTCGAAAAAATGGAAAATGTCCTTCATTCATCCGTGAGAAAGGGCATGACCATCCTACAAAGCTGGATGTACTTCGAAACGGTTTGTAGCAACCACTACGCAGGCTACAAAGTGTCCAAAGAGTTGATATTCAAGAATTTCCTGTTTCTGCTTCCTTTCGAGTACAGAGAAGTGGCCAAGGAGAGCTGCCGAAAGAAAGAGTTGTCTATCAGTGACACGATAGAACAATTGGACTCGATCAGGAAGACGAAGAAGGCCCACGGACGAGCGAAGTCGAACATTAAGACCAAATCCAAGTGCTACAATTGCGGCAAGGAGGGACACCTGGTGGCTGACTGTTGGTCGAAGAAAAAGACCCAGAAACAGATGGCAAACCAGGCTGTCGAAGACAAACCATGTAGTAAGTTCCCTGAAAGTCATAACTGGGTGATCAATTCTGGATGCTCATGTCATATGACAAAAGAGCTAACAGTGTTCAAGAACACCAAGGAAACGCAGGAGACAGTTAGGTTGGCGGATAGACGCCCCAATACAGCTCTCAGGGCTGGCTCGATAGATCTCAAAGTTGGAAACAAAAGACTTGTATTATTTAACGTTTCATTTGGACCGGCATTGGCGGAAAATTTGATATCGGTAATGGCTTTGATGAGGGGAGGAAAATCCTTCTTATTTGAGGATGTGAAAGTCACAATCGATGATGGAAAGGAAAAGGTAGTTATTCTATTAAAAAGGGATGACACAGTCACGAGAACATGTTTGTTTGCATACGAAGATCTGCATAGAAGATTTGGTCACATCAATGACAAGAGGCTGAGGGCGATTAACCCAGCCGAAACACTTGCGAGGCCAGAGGGCTTCGCATGTAAATATTGCTCAAAAGGCAAAATGACGAGAAGTCATGGGAGTTCGCCGGGCTCTATGGCAGCAGAACAACCACTCGACAGTGTGTCGATAGACGTGTCCGGTCCACATGAAGTGGGAAGAAATGGGTATCATTGGTATGCGATAATCGTGGACGGTTTTTCAAGATACAAATGGTTGATTCCGCCCAAAAAGAAAGGCGATGTTTAAGGGGCGCTTGATCAATGGAGAAAAGGAATTGAACCCAAGATGGGTCAAACCATTAAGAAAAACAGAAGTGACAACGCGTCGGAGTTGAAGCAGATTTTCGAAAGATGGAGAAAGGATAGCGGAACGGAAGCGACGTATACGATTACAGACTCATCAAGCCAAAATTGTATTACTGAAAGGGCGATCCGGACGGTGAACGATGGTGTTAGAACCATGTTGTCAGAGACGAACTTGGGTGAAAGATTCCGGGTTGAAGCTGCGCAAGCGATGGTGTATATCTCGAATAGAACGTTGAGTACGCAGGCTGTTTCATATACGCTCTTCTTTGGAACTGAGCCACGGAGGGACCATACAAGAAGATAGGGATGTCGAGCGATTAGACACTTGACAACTTCGAAGCATGGACGTAGGGAGAGTGAATAGTTTATACTAGGGTATGATGAAAAGGTCGACGAGAGATACATACTATGGGACATCAATGCCAGGAAGGTCAGGTACATTTCTTCGAAAAGATGTAACCTAGACAGATTGAACTAGAAATGCGCCTCGATCAAATTGAGGATATAATATCCAAAGAACCGGAAAGTCTTGAGGGAAATATGCTACCAAGACAAGAATCTGCAGACAGAGGTTTGGAAACGGAAGCAATGGAGGTATCTACAAGCCGAGAAGGAGGCCAGGGTAGAAGGTAGAAGCTGCTGGAACCATTTTCGGAAATAAAGACGGTGACGAATGTCGACGCCACATAACTGGATGCGGTCAATGCGAGGTTGAATCTGTTGATTGAATCATTGAATCGGAGTGAACCGAAGAGAAGATTTACAGGGGAATCTGAAGAAAAGGAAGATCAACCACCACGACAGAGGGTGAGAATGGATGAAAGAGAAGATGAAAGTCAGAAGATCATTCTGGCATTATCGGAGCCTACCATGGCACTTGAACAAGTTACGGCACACTCGACGGAGGGGCATGGATGGAAAATGGCCATCGAAAATGAATTGGACACTCTTGAGAAATTTGAGACTTGGCGATTTGTGCCTAGGCCAAAAGGATGTGATCCAATTGACACAAGATTCGTCTTTGCAAAGAAGTATGGTCTCGACGGAAAACTCGAGAAGTACAAAGCAAGATTGGTGGTAAGGGGATTCCGGCAGGAATATGGTATGAATTTCTTCCAAGGTTTTGCGCCGATCCCTGGTAGTGTGACATTAAGACTGCTCTTGGCGGCAGGATGTAAATATGACATGGAGTGCCATCAGATAGACGCATGTAATGCGTTTTCCCAGTCAAAGATCAAGGAAGATGTTTACATCAAGCTGCCTGCGAATATCAAGTGCCCCAATGGGATGGTCTCGAAACTGAACCGATGCCTATACGGGCTGAAACAGGCAGCATAGCAATGGAATGAAGATTGTACCAGGTTCCTTAGATCTATAGGATTCGAAAACATAATCACGGAGCCGGGTTTATCAAACTATGCAGAATGGAAAATGGTGGTTTTGCTGTACGTGGTCGATATAACCATAGCATCACTAGACAAGAAGTCGATTGAGTGGTTTAAAGATCAATTCTCCAGGAGATTAGTGGTCAAGGACTTGGGAGAAACCACCCAGATCACTGTAATACAGGTTTCAAGAGATAGGTCCCGGAAGAAACTATGGATTAATCAGAAGCAGTACATCCAAAGAATGGTAGACGACGCTGTATTTGACGGGCGGAGAAAATCTCCTATTCGCACTCCAGTGGGGGACTGGGCAGATATTGAACCAGCATGAGATGACGAAGAGATCTTGGACCCAAGGAATTATCAGTCGATACTGGGTAAGATAATGTACCCGGCTATGATGACGAGATCGGATATTGCATTTGCCGTGTCGAGCCTTACGCAGGCGTCTGCGAGACCAACACCAAGGCACCTAGCAGGAGTGAAGAGGGTGTTACGCTACATGCGTGATACTGCTGAATGTACTACGGCTTCGCGAGGAGCTTAGAAAACTGAAGCTTCAACTCAACAAGGGCCAAGTTGACAATGTTCAAAACCAACAAGCTAATGAATGCAGCCAGAGAAGGCTAAAAGGAGTTGCAATAGCGAAACTTGGAGAACTCCACTGGTCCTTTCTTCTGCCAAAAGTTGGGACGCATAGTTCAAGAATATCCCCTGAGTAAATTGATCCTGGAGATTGAGGATGTCAAGTTCCTCAACTCAGCAACCCACACCCGGTTTTTAAGGTAGGTAGGTGTAGTTGACTTTGTCCACAAAACTTCAGAAAAGAGTCTTGGACTGTGAGGACTTTGAGGAGTCCATCGATCTCTTGAGGGCCGCCACCATTGGCTCCAAACGGCATGCGCAGGACGACTACGACGACAGACTGAGAGCCTTCGACTTCTTACCCGGAGAACCCCTCCCTAAAATGACCAGCAAATACGAGACCCTTTGCAACGAAGCCATATCCTTGGGCGTGAAACTAGACGAGATATCAAAGATTTCCAATCTGCAGGCAGTTATCTCAGCCAGATACTCCGATCTCTACCTTCACCTCATCCCGCACAAATCCCGGACTGATTTCCTGGAGATAGTTCGCATGGTGTCTAATTTGCTTAAATACAAGAAGGCACCTACCTGCTCCTAGACAGAGTAGAGAACAGCGAAATATAAGATCTATTCGATAGACATTCGAAACAAAACCAAGGGAAGCCAGACATTATGTTTGAAAAGTGAGACCCTAGTTCTAGGAGATAACCAAGCGGCAATAGAAATTGCAAAATCCCTGGGTGTGAAGAAAGCGACTAAACACATCAACATACAGCACCACGCAATTAAGCAATGGATTAAGGAGGGTCGAATTAAGATCGGATATATTCCCAACACCAAAATGGCGGCAGATGAATGGACAAAGCCGCTTGTTCCTCAAAAGATACCAGAGTTTGAAGTGATGATCGGAGTACGAGATCCGCGAGCAGGATGGCCAGATGTACCCACTTCTCCGGAGCCCCGGGAAAGTGGGGTGTGGATGTTGAGAAAACCCCCACGGGGGTTCCGGTGATGTTCGAGTAAATTGATAATACACGACTTTTATTGAAAAAAGGGGCGAAACATATATGAACAAAGGAGTAGCCACATCTTTCATCATGTTAGAAATATAATATTCAAGGACCAATTTTAATAAACAATGTGTCTATAGTCACGTGACTTACCGGTACATGCTGCATCAAAAGTATCGCGGTGATATGGCGGACGCCTGTGCTGTACAAGATGCAAACAAGCGCAGAAGCAATACAGTGTTTAGGAAACAAGGCTCTCGGGCATCTTATACGCCCTGATATTACCTGTGGCCGACTGGTGTATCTATTCGGCTTATAATTCTCACTTCATCTTGGATGTAACAAGTTGATTGACGGTTTATTAGCAAACAGGACATTGCGTTAAGCTTAAACATCACGCACACTGGGGTACAATAGCTGCGCCACTATAGGATTTATCCAGGGTCCAGTTGATCGTTTGTCATACGAGCTCCGTGCGCCAATATTTGCAGACATGGCCCCTTGTGCAATACACTTCATATTCTAGGAGGAAGTGGAGGATAGGCTAGTTGCCGACCTTTGGAGATCCTTTGAAACTTGAGAACATGCCTGACTGCGTGGAGCTCAGGTGCGATCTAACTTCTGATTGACTCTATCAACAGCTTGCCCGTAACTGAGAGTTTCGGACTTGCCGTTCCGCCGCTTCGGACTGGTTCCCAATATTTACCGAATCCTGCTCTATGAAACACTGAAGGCCATTGTGTCTACATTCATCAGTATAAGTTCCGAGCATGGTTAGGCATCGGTGAGGGCAGTCTTGCATTAGTATGAGAGTTTCTCGCGTGGGAAAATCAGGTGAAGAACCGCCGCTGTACACATTCTCAGATGGCTAGAATGCTTGGTCTCATGCTGCATGCAGACCGTGAAGGCTACAATGTGTATCAAGGGTTGTGTAAGTGTTAATATACAAGATGGAAATCGAAATTTTCAAGATCTAAAACAAAACATCATTCTGTAACAATGCCGATCATAGCAACTTCTTAACTCTGCGATTGACAGTGCCGCTTGGGGCTGTTGTTCCTGCTCGTATCCCTCGTATACGATTTACCTTCCTGTTCCTGTTCTTCTCCGGCTCCGACTCATACTCTGTATTGTACCTGTACTCGCTTGAGGGTCTCATCACGCTCCAAGGCTGTAGGGAGCTGCTGTTTTTGCTACATCATAAATGTGATGAACTACGCACTTGGTGAACCCATTCCACTATCCAGCTATCTTCAGCTTTCTGGCTCCAGCCTGACTAAAAATTCGATTACTTGTAAAGTCACAAGCCTAAGGTGTTCTTACTGAGATAACTTGGCACCTTCGGCGAAGGATCTTAGGAGGTTATAGGTATATTTAGATAATCTAATATCTAAAATCAAACCCAGTAGTGAAAGTAATGCGGTCATGGAACATGAGTACCGATCAGACTTATGCACTATTATAACGGCACTTGACTGTCGAGGGTGGAGTTGATGAGTTGGAGTGAAAACTTACCAGAAATGACAGAGGTTTGTGTTGAGCATCCATTGGATTGTCTTAGGGTCGGCACATTGGCGAAATAGATGAGGCCATGAATCATGGGTATCAATAGGTTGGAAGCCAGGACGGGAAGTGAAGATGCCCGTAAATCGTTCTATTTATATTATGTTCCACAAAGAAGGCCCGGAACAACAGCTAGCAAGCCCCAGACTTTAATGCTCACAGTTAGCGTTATGCTGTTATCAAAGCTATATTGATCTACGCAACCCTGCGACCATTTACATCCTGAATCACCCTGATGTCATGCAAATAGGTGCTGCTGTAGACGAAGCTACGCATAGAGTTGATAATATCTACTTTCCTAACTGCCATATATCGATGGGAGCCTCTATGGCAGTTGGCAAAAGATGATAGTAGTGGTGACCAGATGGCTTGGTTATGAGTATCACATAACTAGACTACTTCAGTTACTTAGCGCCTATCTCAAGACATTCAGCCTCTTGCTATTCATAGCTCCTATTCATGCAATCAGATGCATAGTTGATTTCTCGATCCTAGTTACACACTATACGAGGCTGACGGCGTTAAATTCAGGAATATGGTTAGTAACGGTTGATACGCCTATTATACTGCAAGTAGCATAGCAAATTTTAATTTCTGTCCGAACGTCACTACACGGGATGTAGGAAAGAAGACGTCACTATAAGCCTAGTTATATATACCCATGTTCCAAGTGCTCAGAGACTAACAAGCAGGAGAAAAGAAAATCATTGCAAGCAATTCTACGAAACCTTCTATCACTATTTAAGAACTCTACAAGACCCACAATCTGAATATATTAAAGCTCTATGCAGCTGCAGACGAAAGGCTTGTTCCCCGGACTATGTAGAGTTTGGATATTAGCCCTCTGTGTCCATGAATACGTATAGGAAATAGGGGTAATGACGACAAATATCTCGATTAGGCCTAAGAAACTGGGGTCTCCAGGGACAAGTGACAACATTAATGGGTGGTGAGTTTTGCTGCTTTGCTCTTAGTAATAAGAATCTGCTTCTGTGTACTCAATGACCCCGTTGCTGTTCTATACGCTACGTATGAACCTAGATCACCAGAACTTATTGCATACATATCTCTCCTGCCCTCAGATTTGGATAACAAACAGAAACAACTTGTTCTAGATCAACACATGCAACAATAAAGTACAAGCTAAATAAGTAGAAGTGATTGATGGAAACTTTGATTCATTGAGAATTTCGGATCAACAGCGGAGACAAATTAGGTGTTCCGGCTAAGAAAGGAAACCTCTTGCAGCTCACCACAGTTAATTACACCAGCTATCAAGATGCATATATGTATGGAAGCAAAGAAATGTCATATGCAAAAAAAGCAAGTGTTGCTTCGCGTAGATAATGTTTCGTTTCGCTGGATAATAGTTTGCTGTTAGAGCCACGTATCTTGTCAACCTGTAGATCTCATCTTGACTTAGATACCATGGCTTGGCAGGTTGTTATCAAAGAACACATTGCTTTAACCTTAGACATCAAGTACGAAAGATAGAAAGACCACGGCATAATTTCACTGCGTCTCAGCTGATAACCATTGCAAACATTCAGTCTTTTCACATCCGCTAGCACTATACTCTATGTCTATCTTTTGCAAACTCACCAGATACATAGAGTCCATCTGCGGCGTTATGTTCTCTCGTTCTTACTACTAAGCCATTAATACACAGTATCTTCCCATGATATTGCATGGGGTTGGCCGGCCTTTATCAGAGATTTATTGTGTCCGGAATGTAGATTGGGCCTTTGGCTAAAAACCCTGGTCAAGTACCTTTGAGGCATATCCAAGTTGAGACGCTATAAACTCCAACCCATTTGAAGGGTTATTTAGTTCTACTTGATAAAAGACCGCGGCCCTGATGTCAGATAGCTTCGATGCTATATGCATTTGACCAAACAAATCAAAGTCGAGAAACTGGCCAGGCAAGCCTTCAATGAAGCTAATGAATTTCTAGTATAGGAACCACGGTGGCCAAGGACCCCGACCATACATATTTGAAAGTGTCTCGGATCCCTAGCATTATACTACACGATGCTTTATGACGACACCAGTTATCGTAGGTAATGCATGGTTGTTGATGTAGAAAGGAAATCGACCGGCCAAGACCGAGAAAACAACATAATTGTGTGATGGTGTTGCTTATGACAAGTGCTTAACTCCGCAATTGTCAGTGGCGCTGGCAAATTTTGTTTCCATACAGGAGTCATCTAACACTCCGGCTCCGGTTCTAATCCTACATTCAACCATGGATCTACTTTGGGACGCCACTCAACACTCATGGTGTCGAAATATGCCGTTTTTTCTTCCATCATCGAGGAAATGAGCGGTGAACTTGGCGGGAAATTGTTACTGTTGCTAGCTGGAGAGATTCTGCTGTCTTCCCTTTGATTTTTATTATAGATCAATGTACATAATAGCTCGCCTAGCGTGTAAAAGCGCAGTCATAGCCAGTTATGAGTGCTGAATTCCATTGCAGTAATCATTGTTTGAACGTCGAAGATGTTTCACAGATCTGATCGTAGTGGTCTGTAGTAAGACGTAGTAGGAGCTACTACATTGAGATCATATGTAGCATCCTACGCATCGGACACCTGATATCCGGTTAGATGGAGAGTAGTATATGTAAGCCTCGTAACTAAAAATGGGGTGTGATGGTCCTGGCCGATGTCAGCCCCCTTCCCATAACCTACCCTTAGCACCGTTGGGACTTACTACTATGCTTGGGCCTAGACTAGATATGAAGAACCTCAGTACCTATTAGCTTTTACGTTGCGTATTGTGTCAAGGGTCAGTCACTCACAGATTCTTTCGCTTTCTTACTCCGTTGTTCGGCTTGGCAGAAAGAGGGCGTTTTAAGAATGGAGTTGTAAGGAAGAGTCTTCCTATACGAAATAGCGGTAGCCACTGTAAGACGGAAAGTCTTCCGGAAGAGAGCCAAACCCGAGTCGGGGGTAGCTGTGGTTTTCTCATTGAAGAAGTGTCTGTTGGTTTTGCCTTATCTCCGCTTCCATCGAACATGCTTACTATCATATGCTTCCTTAGCCCGCTCACGGTCATCAAGATGAGCATTTCCAGGATCCCACGAATTCCGGTGACTTATAACGGACCGTTCCCATATAGCATAGGGGTATGCCACACACACACGAAGCAAAACTTCAATGTGTTGAATATTGATTTGGCACTATATTGAGCAGTTATGTTGCATATCTTCCTCATTAACCTCAACTTCGAGCTACGGACGTCGTAATGGTTGTGTTAACTCGGTGTAGTACCATAAGCTTTGGTAGTATGGTGGCCATGTCAATTGACTGCTCTAGATAGACCGTGTTGGGGAATGAGCATGTCGCGATAGCCCAGCCTCTCGATACTCATCACAACAAGGTGAGCTCCCACAGCCCTTCTCCGTATCTCCGAGTCTCGAGCATTATTTACGAGATTTTAGAATATAAATATGCCACCTCTTCGTCCATAATGGCTGGATATCGACTTCATTCTCCATCACCATCTCGCTTATCTTCTATTTCTCACTTTCAACACACAGTCTTGTGTTTTAACTTACTCCTCTTGCTCCATCATACTTCTCACTACTGTCCAGCTTTTCTCTTTCACGGGGGATATTTGCCTGACTATTCCACTCCTACCAACCATTTCCATCATACAAATCACTATGCAGTCCTGGATAGCAGCTGTTTTCCTTGCCCTCGCTAGCAAGGCTGTTATGGCAGCACCTAATCCTGGGTCTGAGTCTCAGCCGTACGCTGTCTACACAGACTGCGAATGGGTAGCCAGAGTCTGCTGGTGCACCAACATTGATGGCTATACTGTCAGAGTGTCTGATGATTGGTGTGCATTCATTGACGACAATGATGACTAAATGGCAGACAACGACATAGGGGAGCAAGCCCAGATAAGCCATGATCAAACAGAAGGTTGGCCATACGGCGGGCCTTGTTCAGCTGTCTGGCCTCAATGTGCCAAAACTTACAACTTCTTACAGAGGCAGCAACCTGCGGTGTTACTGTTAGCATCTTTTACAGCTAGCAATGGATCATGGAATGCTGTAAACATATTTAGATAGTCCAATACAATTCTCATCTCATTATAAAATATACTAGTGAATGTAGTGCAACGATGAACTACAGATGACTATCAAGGTCATGAACTATTATCATCAGGCCAGTTGCCAATGATTGAGCTATTCAGTTGATACTTTGCAGGTATTGTCAAACTTTTGTATTGACCATCGATTATAGCATCTAGGGGGCATCACATTAGCAAGCAGAGAACAGACGATATCCTGTATTACGGTCGGCAACGGAAGTGAGTGCCTCTAGACGGATACCATTATATCGTCTACTACAACCAAGGTGTGAAATAACATAACTTTTGGAAAACTGTGAATCTTATTAACCATAGGTGATGATATGAAATCCATCATTCAAACCATACTCTTCGGTTAAGGCCATTATTATTAACCCGCACACGTTCCAGGTCCGTTCTGGTATAGATCAGACTATACGTAGAGTTAAATGAGTCAAATTTTCTATCTGCCATATATCTGAGCAAACTCATGGCTACTTTCATGGTAGCCGGCGATTGAGCGATGACAGTGGACACCAGATTCTTTCAACTGCCATTAACTACATTATTCATAATAGGGTGGTTTTGCGTTCTGGTTCTTACTTGGTATTTCATTTGCTTGTTCAAGGTGCTTGACCCCAGCCTTTAGTAAGATAGCCTCGTGCAAAACTATCTTTGCTCCCCTAGACAAAGATTGCGGAGTGTCTATAAACAGGTCTAGCGAGTTAATTTTATATTTATGTTTATAACCCGTCTCTCGAGATAATCTGTTTAAGCCTGTGCTTCAAGCTCCATCTTTGATGTCTTCGAAACCTGAGGGTAAATACCATCTCATTAGATTCCATGTTTTGCGACTTCGTTCATCACAAGTGTAAATCAGCTACAGACATTAGCTGGGTGTTTACAGGAATGCCTCTCCGAAAGGGCTATAGTATTTTTACGTTGGTGGTATATATCGCTGCAGCACGTCGTAGTTCCCATTCTAGGTTATCCTGAATGGACTCGAGAGCAGGAAGTATCATAGGCTCATAATCAGACTATGGCATTTTGAGTGTTCAGGGATCAATTGATGGAAAAGAGAAAGCCTACATAAGGAAATTTTTGATTCACTCGTTTACTATATAAGTTATAAACAACCACAAGCTTGCACTAAGCTTCACCCGACATGTATGATGAACTGTGTCTTGGCTAGCAGTTGGGATGACTTGCAGCCGTCACACTAGTAGGCATCAGGTAGACAAGACCTTGTAGTACGGACATCACTGTAGGACAAGCCGCTGTCCGAAGCCATTGGCCTTTAATCGCTCGCTTTGAAACACTATACAGAGCCCTTACGCCACCAGTAGATCTCAAACCAGAAGTATTCGAGTCCGCTCGCGTCTCGAGGTGCTCTTTTCACAAGTGCCCATCTCTTTAGGGGGAAAAGGGTCCTGAAAACAGATGTGCTTGCTAAGCCTCTAGAACTGGTATTGGTCAAGGCAAGAGAGGCAACATTGCTACAGATTCATTTTTCTTCTCTTGCTATTCATTAAAAAGGGTTGCGTGACTGTAGTCCGTGGGTATCTACTAGATGAAGAGCCCTATGCAACGTAACTATAGACAACGGATGCATCTCCTGCCTCTACCCTTTCCCTCTCCTGGATGAATGATCAGCAGAAATAGCCCTTTCATGGCTAGCATGTTCAGCAATGAAACGCAGGATAAAAACGAGAGGTGGCAAAAGCTTGGGCGCATTACTTAGTTAAGAGCAGCCAATACAGAGCAGATGTTCTAGTCATGGAGGTACGGAGGAGAGGACTCTTAGCGCTTGAAAGGGCAGTATACGATATGCAAATGCAGATAAGTGCACAGTCAATCTTATGCCGAAGCAGCAGCCACCATTGCACTGCGTACATCCTAACTTGATAGGTATTAGTTCACTGAATACGTCTGATCAGCTTCTTAAATATCAATATGCAGCCTGTAGCACAAATCCACTACCTCATCGTGAATATTCACTACAAACTTTGCATTTTAATCAAAGTACAAGGCCAACAAGCTATATGTCGTCGCTTAGTATTCCCTCTATAACACTTTCCAGAATCATAACGGCTATAGCCCGACCCAAAAAGTGCATTGGTAGCATAAAGAATAGCAGGCTTCTTTCTCAGAGTCCAGTGGCTAAAGCCTCCGCTTCAGGATCCTGGCTCTCGGTATTTCATTTACCCTTCATTCAAAAAGGACTCATGCATCCATAATCACAAGACGTAACTACAAATACGTGTAGTCTGGCGGTACTTTTATTTCTTCCTTTTCTTGCCAAGTCACCAATGAAGCAGCACAATACCATGCCAATAGCTCTAATGGCATTGAACGAGACTAACTGTGGTGAACCTCGACACGCAACCTCCATCTTCGGGTATGCCATCTCTCTACATCGGAGCATTCTGGGTATCACTTAGTTCCACTTCATGAAAGGCTATCTTAATCATGTTAGCCTCCATGAGTGCTGTTTATGATTGGCCCCAAACTACTTCCCTTTTTGCAACGCCGCCAATCCCAAAACATCAATCTTCTTGCAGCCCTGGATTTCCACTGCGCTTCTTGTTCTGCCAGTAATTCTGTTATAGCTCTGGGTGCACCCCTTAGTCATACATCATCTGCATAGGCTATGAATGGCTTGTTGGGAGCTTCTGGTGCACTGGTATCAACCAGTCCAATGTCAGGGCCCTTGATGTATGGCGCCGCCTTATTGGAGACAATGAGCAGCAATAGGGGACGAGACATGGCACATAAAAGGAAGGTGAAGTACAATATTCCGACTTGTTCGTCTGCATTGATCACTTGCAATGCTGTAATACATTCCAACTCCCCAGGCTGCATTAACTACAGTTTTCCACGCCTATTCAAATATGCGATGGCCACTTCGCTCTGAATTATGCCCACCATAGATCTTGTCTTGTCAAAGCTATAGAAATCTTCAAACCCATCTCATGCCTGACGAGTTTTCTCCCCACAAACATAAACAACCTCCGAATAATTAACAAGTCTTCACACATGGCTATCTGATAGTCATGTCTTTATAGAGAACATGTTTTGAGGCATGGTTTCCGCCTGGCAAAGTTTAGGGCCCAATGCATGCCAACTGACGGCGCGTCGGAGTCGTAAAGTAGTTGATCGGCCATTTATTTTACACCATGCCGGGGGATCCTGGTCAAGTCGAGTGAAGGGAAAGCTAAATCATGATCTATCCATTGAGAGGAGGTGGTAGATGCCGTTGGGGAATCGAGTGGTTTCACGATGAAATGCCGTTCTGCCGGTGACACAGCCTATGCTCAGATAACTTATAAATGTTTGAAGAACTTTAATATTCGGGTGGCGGCCATACTGGCCTATATAACATTTGTGTCAAGATTCTTTTCTTCTTGAGTGCTGACAAGAACTGGCAACACTCAGGACAACAATATATTTTCCATCCTGTAGTTCCACTTCAATCTGAATGTGTATTATTTTTGATCAAAAATGATTAGAAAGTCATAACCATCTAACCCTGGGCCTTTCCTTCGCAATTCTCATCATCATAAATGCTTATTTCACCATGAAAGTTACACCAGCACACAACACCTTCCCACCAACAATCAAGAGCTCTTTTGGCAAGGTGGTTGGAGTCCGCATGGTTTGGAACAGCGGATGCAAGAGCGTTACCAGCCATGGCAAAATGAAAGCAATAGACGAAGGGTGCATCTTTGTTGTCTGCTGAATGCCATGTTAGAACTAAGTCTATTATAAACAATATAAGTAGGGAATCATACCTTCGCAAAGTAATAGGATCACAGTACTCAAAATACTGATAAAAGACCTCTAAGGACTATGAATCTGGCGAGATAGTCTGAAATGGAAGCTGATGTAGACTGTGAGGAGACAGACACCAGAACTGTTGCATTAACAGAGATGTAGATGCCCTTTCATAGACATCTTAATGACGTCCACATACACATGAAATACTACTAATGACTAAATATCAGTGATCACATAATGCTGTAGATACCGTTTTACAGATACGCCCATAATATCATTATCAAGTGGAGCGAAGTATATTCCTCATGATATAAGATGTCATTAGACAAGTATTCAGGCACTTTTTGGTGTATGAAAACGACTTACTTTTCAGTCAACAGGGGGAAAGGAAGAAAAGCCTACAAATCTTAAATTCCCTCAATCTGTTGGCATATTGTTTCCTATCAGAGACCTGCCCATTTCTCACCTGCCCAGCCGATCATTGGTGTAAGATCATTGGTGTAAGAAGCAATGACCTTTGTGTAAGAAACGAGATCCAACCTATAACACATGATTATAGTACAAATTATGAGAATTTACCAAGAGTTTTTGACTAAAAGGAAGAGAAGTTTGTGAGTTTCTGGTCATGTCTTGTCTATATATTTATCGATTTACATGCACGTCCTGACAGACTTGAATAATACCGACCTCAGCGCCTAGACTGAGCAAATTCATGACAATGGCCTTTTGGCTCACAGACTCTACGTCGGGCCAACTGAACCATCGTCCATCATGATAGTCAGGTAGAGTGCTTCACTTAGCTTAGTCCGAGCTGACAATGCAGCGAGCACTAGCGCAGCTCACCGACAGTTATTCCCCCAAACTCAACATCAGTGTCCATTTCTGCACTTGATCGGCTTCCACCCGCCCCCCTTGTTCCGCAACGTGCAAAGGCTGGCTATCTCCAGCATTAAAATGGAAGCACGTAGGTATCAATGCTATGTAAGCAGCGTCGGCGGTGGCCAAATATTGCATACTAAGTAGCAACGAAGAAATGAAACGGAACTAAGATAGTGACCGAGAGATATAGTCACCTAGATGCTAATCATGCAACTAATTTCAGAACATAGCTAAGCCGACATGTAGGCAATAACACTACACTGCGAATCCAAGTATAAACATGTATTAGCTACGAGGTCCTCGGTAAATAGAAAGGGCGATTTAACATCAATGCCTACAGTTTCATGACACTTGTCATTTAGAATTTCAGAAAGACACACTTTTAGAAATCTCGATCTATCTTAGTATCGTAGTGTAGGGTATGACTATTGCGCAAGTCCCAGTAACTAGATGCATATGGATAATTAATCATGGAGTATGGAGCCGCTATGGAGCCCGAGTAGTGCTCCAGTAGAGTGCTTTATGTACATTTTCTTGACCCGCCTCCTGGAAACCTACCACTGTTTCCGACTCATCAACCTTACCAAGCCATAATCAGCTGACGATGGGCCACCAACGGATGCAGAGGCCTTCCAAAACTGAACATGACCAGAAATTAGCGAGCCCAAAGGCAAAAATAACAATGGCACAGTCCAAACAAGCTGGGAATGAAGACTGTAGTTAGCACCCTTCTGTAAGTCACAAAACCAGTGATCCTGTCAACTTTATAGGAAATTGAACTTGCACACTCCGATCATGAGCTGAGGCTTAGGGTTAAAGGCTATGTAGCATACGCTGTGTAACAATGTATGACACTGTATCTAGTTGTTGCGTGGCGCTAGAGTGGCGTCCATCAAAACGCCCCACTTATTCACACAAGACCTACACCTCATGAGGCTGAACATTTATGTATTGGCTGGTACCCTATTGGTAGAGGGAGATAAAAGGAGCTTAGTCTGGAATTAGAAATATGGATAAGACTTTAATAAAATTGATTTGGTTTGATTTGAATATATTGAACGTCTACGGGAATCACTAAGATCAAACGACGCCGGATTGGTTACCGGACAGAATTAACCCTCCGCA